>RCHF01001184.1:0-25181 GCA_003987895.1 Neonothopanus nambi | reverse complement strand
AAAGGTTGTTGAGATCAGGAGGAGAGTACTTGGAGAGGAGCATCCAGACACTCTCACCAGTATTCASAATTTGGCTKRCACMTATTCTCATCTGRRAAGATACAGAGAGGCTKAGGAMYTGAGAGAAAAGGTTGTTGAGRTCAGRAGRAGAGTACTTGGAGAGGAGCATCCAGACACTCTCTCCAGYATTCAGAATTTGGCYTGCACCTATTCTGATCTGGGAAGATACAGAGAAGCTGAGAAACTGGGAGAAARGCTTATTGAGAYCAGGAGGAGAGTACTGGGAGAGGAGCATCCACACACTCTCTCCAGTATTCACAATCTGGCTTGCACCTATTCTGGTCTAGGAAGATACAGAGAAGCTGAGAAACTGGGAGAAAAGCTTATTGAGATCAGGAGGAGAGTACTGGGAGGGGAGCATCCACACACTCTCACCAGTATTCACAATTTGGCTTGCACCTATTCTCATCTGGGAAGATACAGAGAAGCTGAGAAACAGGGAGAAAAGGTTGTTGAGCTCAGGAAGAGAGTGCTTGGAGAGGAGCATCCAGACACTCTCTCCAGTATCCACAATTTGGCTTACACCTATTCTTGTCATAGAAGACACAGAGAGGCTGTGGAACTACTAGAAAAGGTTGTTGAGGTCAAGCATAGAGTACTTGGGGAGGATCATCCAAGTACACACTCTTCTACAAGGCTTCTTGCATGTATTCAGAAGAGACATATTTGGGGAAAAATTCAGAGATTGTTCAAGAGAGTGAAGCACTGAAGCTAAAGTAAGTGCATCAAATTTCCACAGGTCCTGTTTCTCATCTCAGACATAGATATCCTGTAATTTTAGAAGTAATATAATGGCAGAATCAGATACTTGTTAGAAGAATGTAGAAAATATTAGTAGGGGAACACATATGAGGGATCATAAAATTCATAAATTCAGAATGGTGGAAACTTGAGTGGTATGGTATATATCATGATGCATGCTTTCCCTATCAATGTAAATCTCTTTCCTACATACAATGGTTGTTTGAGAGGCACATGAACCAACCTAGTTATTACACTTACAAAGGTAGTCTTAATTTGGTCTTAATGGAAGGTATACTAATCTAGTTCAAACACCCCTCTCATAAGATAAACACATGGCAGGTATTATGATAGTGGTGGCTCAGAATGCATTAAATGGACAGAGTGTTAAGACCCATTCAGATCTGTTTATTCAGAGTATCTGAGCAGAAATATATATATATATATATGGACAGAGTGTTAAGACCCTTTCAGATCCATTTATTCTCACTACTTACTAAGTAGTGAGTTTAAGGGGGGTTGTTTTTTCTGTTTCCTTTGAGTTGTGTGAACAAAATATTTTACCTTTCTCACAATAACATCTTTTACATAACGTCTTTTACTGATTTGCTCTTTTAACAGGCACTGAAAGCGGCCAGCCACAGGCTGGGGCGCAGTTGGCACCCATGGTTTACAAACTTTAAGTGAACCCTCATGGCAAGCTTGGGAAAACTAGCTCAGAGTAGAAAGTAGCGAGCCTTGCCGCTAGCTGGCCTTGCCCACCATTATTCAGAGTGTCTGAGTGGAAACGTGGTCACGTGACATGCCGTCGTAAGATCGGGCCGAAAATTTTCTTAGATAGGCGCCGTGTTGAACACTTGTTGTATCTCCTCGATGTCGTTTTCTCGTTTGACTCTTAACACAGAGGCACACGCCAATATCCCCTTTCCCAGAAACACAAAGACTTTACCGTCGACCGTAATGCGTCAGCAATGCATATGTGTAACCCTTCATCTCTTCTGTCGTCTACTTACCCCTCTAATACACCTTTCCCCGGTACCACCACGCTAGCCAGTCCATAAACTGCAAGCCTCGCTACGGTACATACTACTCAGAGCAGTTAGTCAGACACAGTAATTGTTCGCTGTCTTCTTTCATTGCTCTCGCTCTCTAAATGCATATTCGTATTGGATTGACTCCACTTGCATGCACAACGAAACATCTTTTCTTTTCTTATATTCTTTCATGATCATTGTTTTCGTGACAATTGACGGGTACAGCTTTGGATCGCTTTGAATACCCTTCGGCAGCTGGCTTCTGCGGTTAGGCCGGTTAGGATCCGACCAAACTTGTAAGTTATCAGGGAATGCCGTTCGGCGTTGCCAGTACTACCAGTATGAGAGTGGCCCTGTATGACGTGCAGTGTGACGTATGTGGCGCAGAGACTTCTCATGTCAGCCTTGCGACTACTCAAACGCAAACCCAACGACCCCGTTGAACGCAATTCGACGTTCGTAATGAATTGAGTCTGAGGACTGATATTGTACAGCACTACTCATACAACATACATACATACATAACAATGGTGAGACAAGACAAGACAAGAATCAGAATCAAATATAGAAAGACTCGGACTCGGAACCGGATAAGGGTAAGGAAAAGGAGAAAAGGAAGGGAAAAGGAGAGACGAGACATTCGAGATTGACAAAGCCTAAGCAAACAAGCACAAGAAAGAACGGAAGATATAGGAGGATTGAAGAGATCGAGGTGGGAGGGAAAAAAAGCAAACAAGAATGAAAACGAGGTGGAAAGAGAAAGAGATAGAAAGACTGGAAGAAAGAGAGAGAGAAATAAAGAGATAAAGTAACATCGTAGATAGATACGTATCAAGGAAGGGATTCGAGAAGCAGGGGAACAAGAGTGTGTGTCAACAACGTCGATGAACGACCCTCTCCCTCCCTTCCCCCCACAAAAAGATTTTACAGTCCGTGTCCATATCCTTTTCCCTCCAAGTTTATATATAAAGAAACGCACGAGTCGGGTACCGTATCCGTACCGTATCCGTACCCGTAGTCGTAACCACAAATCTAGGATCGTATCGCGTATCCTCAGGCTGGGGTCATGGGTTATATCTCGTCGTAGCGGAAGCAATGCGTCCAATAAAGCAGATGGAATGGGGGTGAAGAGACAAAGCTCCATCAGAGGCGGCACGAGACAGGGAAGGGAGGGGAGCGAGGCAGAGGGCAGAGAGGAGTGTCATTCCCGGTGTCTGGTGACTATCAACAAATACGTAGCGACCCGGAAACCGAACGCGAACGCGAGTACGACCATGAACACGCGAGAACATTTCACGATAATTTTGTGAGGGAGGGAATTTGTTTGAGTGAGATACGTGAATGACCGACGAGGACGTGGTTAAGTGATAGCCGGACTCGAAGAGGGTGAGGCGAGAATAAGATAAGCTAGAGCTAAGCGAAGCGTAGAGAGGAAAAGGCGGGGGAGGCGGAGGGAGGGAGGGACGAATAAACCAAGAATCAAGAAACATTCGTAGAGCATGATGAGTTTCGTAGGAGGCGAGGCGTGGATTGAGAAGCAGGGAGGGAGGGCCCGGAGGGGAGGAGGGACGAGCATCATGGGGCAGGAAGTGGAAGATACGAATAGATAATCTCGAAGCAGATAGATATGAGATTAGAATAGCATAGGGGCAAAGCAGAGCAGATCAAAGGGCAAAGGTGGGGAGCGAGTGAGTTTCAAAGTTGGCGGGCACAGCGTCGTGAAGCAGGGAGGGAGAGGATGTGAAGAGTGGCATTATCACCCTCAAATGCTTCGTTCAATACTCCATATCGTCCCCTTCAACGCTAACCATAGACACACCCATCCCCATCTCAATATCCCCATCCTCATCCCCATCCTCAACTTTCATCCCTTTCCTCAAACCCCTCGTTTTCAAACCATCAACACCCAAACCCAGCGATTCCTTCCGAATCTTAACCTTCCCATCTCTACCCCTCCTCCCTCTTACTTCGCCTGCCCCAGCACCACCACCAGCGGAGGAAGAAATAGCGGTAGAAGATCCAACGCGCTTCTTGCCTTCCTTCGCTCGATCTCTATCTTTCCCATCCCTTCCATTCCCATGAACACCATTCGCGTTCCCGCTCTTATTCTTCCGCCGATCCCTATCCCTACCATCCTCTCCTTCAGCATCAACATCCACACTCTTACTCCTTCCCTCCCTATCCACATTCGCATTCATATCACCAATCTCCTCGTCATCATCCCCACTCCTAACATCACTCAATGGCGAAAGCGCCCCATCAGGATCACCCGAACCCTCGCCTTCACCTTCACCTTCACGTTCCTTCTCCGACCCCGTAGACGCAGGCGGACTAACAGGGGACATCAAGCTCCCCATCCCAACACCAACATCGATACCACCCATCCCCTCCAACGTCCCCTCCTCCGGCATACTCCCCAACGTATTCCTAAACCCCGAACCCAAACCCTTCACACCTTCATGTTCATTCGGATCGGAAGAGTTACCATGCCCAGACTCCGATTCGAACATTCCCATGTTCATACCCATCCCGAACCCTCCGAAGCCGGTTACGGTTATGGGTGAGGATATGTTCATCCCCATCACTTGGGACTGTGCTTGCGCTTGCGCTTGCGCGTGGACTTGTTCTTGGGCTTGGGCACGATAAACTCGGAGCTCTTGTTCGAGTTCTCGGTTTCGTGTGCTTTGAGCTGTGACGAGTTGTTGGAGGTACCTGTTTCGTTCCGACGATCAGCGATTCTACACTCGATAAAGGCAAGAAAGCATGAAACCAACCTAATATACTCCACACTCTTCCTCAAAATCATCCCCTTATTAGCTTTAACAMCCCCTTGCCCTGCTTGTCCACCCCCTCCACCTCCTCCCGCACCCCCCGAAACCCCACCTAACCCCTCCCCATCCTCCTCCCTCTTCGCAACACCACCCAACCCCCAAACTCCCTCCGAACCCGAACCCGAACCCGATCCCATATCCATCCCAGACCCGTCTCCTCCTCCTCCTCCACCGCCACCATTCCCCGGGCCGTCGATAGGCGAAACGAGCGCGGCAGAGGTAGATGATGGGGATGTAGGTGAGTCGGCTGAGGTTAGAGCTGTTAGACCTGAGGAAGGAGCTGTACCGGGAGTGGTTGGTGAGGTTGGGTTGGTTGTAGTTGGGGTACCTACACGAGGATGAGGTTAGTTACGTGTAATGTGCATGAGATGAGGGGGGGGGGGGGAATAGTAAAAGGGATAAACAAAGGGAGGAAGGGCTATGCTACAGATATATGTATGAGGATCGTTATCCATTCCAATCGATAGTATCGATGGGGATGGATGGAACAGCTGATCTATCGTAGTTGTCTGATGACTGATCACCAGGACAGAACAGGACAGGACAAATGACTTTGTCATGTCATTAGTAGCAGTAGCTCCAATGAGCCCTGCTGCCGCAGCAGCAAGGAAAAGGCAAGTAGGAAACGAAAACGAAACGAAAACCAAAAGGCAAAGCGAACCAAAAGACGAATCTAAAAAAAAACTCAAAACACACCTTCCAACATAACCTCCGGAATCAACGTCGCAAGTTCACTAATCTTCTCATTAATATTATCCCTTCTTCTTCTCTCAACAGCATTATGCGATTCTCTCCTCCTTCGTCTTTTTTCGTTAGCGAGTAAAGCTTGTTTTTCAGCGGGTGTGAGAGGTTTTTCGTTTCCTCCTTCGTTTCCTCCCGCTCCCCCACCACCCCCACCTCCACCACCACCACCACCGCCTACGCCAGGTCCACCAGCAGTTGCACCAGTACCGGCACCGGCGGTACCACCAATACCCCGAGTAGACGAAGTACTGGGAGGAGACCCAGCTACACCAGCGACATGATGCGAAGCGCTGGTAGTTGTGGGTAAACTCGAAGATAAAGGCGTATCGACACCTCCGGGTGTAGATCCAAAATGTCCATGTTCGGATGTAGGCGATAAACCCATCCCCATGAACCCGTACCCTCCTGCTCCTTGACTCCCCTGACCGTGTCCATGTCCAAGGCCGTTAACACCAATCCCATGTCCGTGTCCATGACCAGCGTTCACCCCAACCCCAACCCCAGGCCCGATCCCACCCAACCCAAACCCAGCCCCCCCAGCTGGCCCAGGTGAAATCCCCGGATGATGTGCGTGTTGATGAACGTGATGTGGTTGATGAAGATGGTTATGGCCATGATTATGATTTTGTTGAAGACTTGCTATACCTCCCAAGGGGTTTAACGTTGTGTTTGGGCCTACGCCTACGCCTACACCCGTGACGTTTGATAGGGAGTTGAAGTTGTGGTATCCGCCTCCTGGGGCGCCTGTTGTGCCGCCCATGCCTACACCTACGCCTACACCGACGCCGACGCTGACGCCGCTGAGGGTAGGGGAGTGTGGGGAGTGTGAGAGGGTTGGGGAGTGCGATAGGGAGGGTGAGTGTGTGTGGAGAGAGTGTAGGGAGTGGGAGTGTGAGTGGAGGGATTCGGGTGTTGGGAGGGTGTATTCACTAGATAGAAACGTTGTAAGTTTCGAGGGTAGAGTTGGGTAGTAGGGATAACTTACCTAGGTCCAGACCCACTGAACCAATTCCCATTCTGACTATGTGGCGAGCCTAGACTACCGTGTCCATTTACCTGTTCATATAATAAGTTGATCAGGCGTAGAGGATTCCAAAAGTCCTACACTCACCGTTCCCCTCCTTCCAGGAATTAGAATAGCTTGAGGTGGCGGACTTCCCGCGGGACCACTAACACTCCCATTCCTCCTCGTCCTCGTCGTTCTCGTAGGACCAACACTACCAACAGATCCCGACCCATCACCACCACCGCCTCCACCAGGACCCTGATAAGCAGACGGAGGCCTCGACCTGGACCTCGATCTCGAATACCCTTGCGAATGCGAATGCGAATGAGGCGAAGGCGTATGCGCATGCCTCCAAGAAGTTTCCTCCCCAGCACCATGAGGCTCAAACCTCATACTCGAATTGAGCGCCGGTAAAGTCGAGTTAAAATGAGCTGGAAACGTCGATGAAGTTGTCGTTGTCGTTGGTGGGCCTTGTCCTGGACCAGGAGAATGAGATGATCCTACTGATCCTACTGAGCTAGGTAAACCTGTTCCAGCACCAGTACCATTGCCCACCCCTGGTCCTCCGTGGTGATGATGAGCAGGAGCGCCCATGTCAAATATATTATGAGTCCTTTCTGCACCATATTCGTCGGATGCTGGGGCATAACTAGGACTCTGCGTTGACCGCTCATGACTCTGGCTTTGACTCATAAGCGACGCGAGCTCGTCTGAGAAATCCATCTCGTGTTGTTGTTGCTGTTGCTGATGATGATGCGGATGATACGAGTCTGCCTGCATTTCTCGAGCGACCCTCGATTCGTTATTCGATTTTTTGGTTACAAGGAGGTTTGTTCCGACAGCAAGGGTGAATTTCTTCTTGTTCGAGTTTGAAAATGAAAGTGGGGTGAAAGTTGTTTGGTTCGGTTCACAGCTCGCCTCACATTTCGCCTCGTTCCCCACACCGGGGTCCCCGGTCCGGTTCATTCCCCCCTGATCTGATGGATTATCATTTCTCCCCGGACCCCGGAACTCCACAGCCAGCGACAGTAAAAACAACAATGCGACGCTGTATATATATACACCATTCGGGAATCGAACCCGAGCCGCTTGCTCATAGACTCTTTATAAGAGGAATGCACATGGGAGGCAAGCATAATAACCACTTCACCAACGGTGTTCCTCAGCAAATGTACCGAGGCAACAATCTATACAGCTAATCATACCGTGCATCTTCCATGAAAATGCCAACAACCAACTTCGAATGCACTCAAAGACATGTCTTTGGGATGCAGGCGGGAGAGCTCAACGCTGGCCTCGGCAAGAACAAATCACCCTTCCACCAGCTCAACACTTAACGCCAAGCAAAGAAAACCACAAACCGCAAACCGTTGAGCTTGCAGCTCCAAGGCACCAAAATCAATACACAACTTGTCACTGTCAACGCTCACCAGCGCGTTCTTCGCGTGAAATTCGCAAGCGGGGGAACGGGTCCACGGAACATAAGTAACAAGTATAACAAGTAACATCCTTTCATTGTTCAATAAGTAAATCAGAAATCGAATCATAATCATACCATACAGTAAATATGTATAGGTATGTAGTACAAAACCCCCGAATTAAAGTTAGTCTGCGTGCGGGGAATATGTCAGAATTGTGGGGTGAGCCCGGTGGGGCAACCTGGAGTCTGGAGTAATTAATTCATTCAGAATAGTTCTGAATTGATTCACATACATACATATCTCTTGATCATTTATTCTTGAAAGGCTCGAGTAATACTAAACCCTTACTATTTATTGCGAGCGAACGTCTGACTGACAAGAGAAGAGGGGGTTATTAAAATCCGAACCAATCCAAGCCTGGGAGCGAATTGAATGATATACGATAAATCCGATGTTAGACCGGAGATTAGTTGACATCTTGAGACTGGAGATACGAGGATTTCATGGTGTCTTGTCAAGAGCCTAAGGCGATGCAGGGATAGAAGGTGGTGCACGAACGGACGGAAAACGACATCGATCATGAAAGGAAACCCAACTCTCGGACCTTGCAAGAGCGAAATGAAACACAGCTAACCAACCTAGCCCTCCAACCACTCCCGAAGAAAGATCCTGGGTCCACGGTAAAATCAAAAAATCCAAGACAAAACACGATTGGTCTTGAGGTTTAACAACAAATCAAAATCTTCACTCAGAGTCCAAATCTGTGAATAAAGTAAGTACTGTATGTAAGTACCTTCATCAGAATAGGAATCAGAGCAACGAACGAAATCCCGCCCCAACTCCGCTACTATATTGGCCATTGGCGGCTTGTGATTCTGAACTTGAATTTAAAGTGACGCATATTCGTCAGTCCCGGTACCGCTAACCTTTTCAGCCGTCAGTAAGGTTGGTACTGCTGTTCGACAGAGGAAACCCCGCGGTCGAAGCTGTTGCACAAAAGCAAAACAGTAGGGTTTAGGGAGGGTATAGAACTGGACTTTCGACTTGTACATAGGTGTCATTGTGTAGGGCAGGATCCTGAACATCCGATTCCGATTCGAACGCGCTATTATTATTTTCTGAGAGCATAATCAGAAAATAATAGCGCCTTTCACGGTATTTGGTGGACATACATACCTGGCCTGGTCGTTTAATATACCAGCTAAACCAACCCACAAACGCCCGCGCCAGTCAGTGCCAGCGCCAGCAAAAAGTCCCTTCGTACCATTCTAGCAGCTTGAATAACATCCTTTCCTAGTTCCGGTTTGGATCCCATCCATACATACACTCTTTGGTTTAATAACGATCTTGCAATATCAATCTTCCTTTCCCTTCCCTTTCCCTTTCCTTGCCCTTTCCTTTCCGTTTCCGTTTCCGTTTCTCTCCACTCGCCCTTTCAAAATTCAAATGCTTCCCGGGAGAAGCCTGAGCTATCCTGATTCGAATTCCTTGAACGGGCCCCATGTACCCGCTTCAACCAGGACCCATTCGAATTCAAACCCCCCTAGGCCTCACTCTCAGAGCCCTTATCACCATGCGTCGATAAACTCTAATGTCCCCGAACCAAATGGCTCCATTCGTTCCGAGTCCGAGTCCGAGTCACTTTCATCCATCTCATCTTAATTACTTATTAACACTGCGAGTCCTCCTATCTCCGACTCCGAATGGGTCCCCTAGTCCATAGTCCATAGTCAAACATTAGTACAAGTACACCAATTATCACTGAGATCATCGAGATCATACCATCTCGGCCTTTCCCCTTTTTTTGCCTTTTTCCCTTTCCCTTTTTTTTTCCCTTCTGAGCTACATATTCATCGAACGTGCGGCGCCGGGCGCACGGGTGTAGTGGAGATTCAGAACTTCTTCGCGATGGTGGCTGAGGATGATTGAAGTAGGGACCCCGGACACTCCATATGCATTTGGCTATGTACCAGCCTTGAGCTTGCTTCTTTAACTGCCGCGCCACCAGTAAGTTCGTTCTTCTTGCGTCAATGCATATGCGTGTACCCTTGGTCCCTTGCTACCCGAGAGGTTGACTGTGATCAATCATAAGTAAGTAATGTCAAAGGTATCGAATTAAAGAGGATGGTTCAAGTACATAATACGCTTCAGCCTGCCATTGGAAGGTAGTAGGTAACCCAGTCGAGATCTCTACTAGTCCTGAGAGTTCGAAGACGTCGGTGGTGTATTTGAAAGCAGCCAGTCATAGGCTGACGTTGAACGTTGAACGTTTGATCCTCGAAAGCAGATACAACAGAACTCGGAAGACTGAGGTGACTCGGGCAGGAAAGATTGCCCCGTAAAGTTTTAAAGACTCAGAAACTAAGAAAAGGAGGGGAAACCCACTACTCCTCCCCCTCGTATTTTATACAATTCCCCAACGTACATTTCACATCACCCAAACCGTTCCTCTCTCTATTCATTTATTCATCTCCAACTAATCGATTATTATAATCACACCCGATGACCTCAAACAAATGATCCCGATGACCATTGTACGCTATTCCAACACAACTAGTGACTAGTTCCACCTTCACCGCTTCACCTGACATCCCAACCTGACTTCCAACCTGACACCCAGCATGACCGGTTGACCTCAGTTGACCACCCCGGTATCGATTATCATTACGACCCGGTGCAAGGAATTTTGAGAAAAGAACGATTCCGACCCTGGAGCCTGTGTCAGCTGGGGATTGTATGTATTGTGTGTATTGTGTGTGTGTATTAAAATAATCTTACAGTTACAGTTACGATCGGCGGGGTGCTTTATTTTTGGAAAGAGGGTGGTTGGGTTGGATCATTGTTAAGAATGCGAAGAACCATATTTGTAGATCTAGAGTGACACATAACCTGTTGGGCCCCGGCTTGATATGTATCGTACCGTACCGTACCGTACACGAAAGGATGAACAGCCAATTTCATCTTCAGGAGTCAAGAGTCAGGACGTCTTGGAAGAGAAGGAGACGTTAACCGGTCCAAGACACCGCTAAGGGTCCAGGGACAACCGGGTTCCATCCAACACATCCAATACATGCGTAAAGGGTCTAGATACAGTACATCCCATGCCACGCCATGCCATGGAATAATCTTCGAACGTCGTAACGCCATCTGGGCTAGGGTGTACCTTCGTTCGGAATCTTCGAGCCGGATATTGACTAGCCCTTTGAAAGACGGAGGGAAAGTCGCGGAAGATCCGGCTCTTGGAGGCCAGTTCGAGACCCTATAAGATGTCGGAGCTGTTGTTCGAACGACGGGGAAGGTATGAGACGGCGGAAATGCGCTATAAAAGATAATGGGGTTTAGCGTCGATGAGTTATCCGACTTCGGAGGGAGAGGGCGTAAGGACATACCTCAGGCCCAAGTATCGCATTTACTACTTTCCCCTCCGCCCTTGCTGTTCTCCATTCCCCCACCGCCAGCTGCGAGTAACGCTCTTATTCTTCAATTACGGTTCACATCCATCGACCGGCTGAGTAGCACTTGCGCCAACGCTCGTTTGAAAGCAACCGTACACGTACAACGCCCTTGACGAACCAAGCTCAGGCCTCCTTTGGCGTTCTTGGTTCCAATCCTCGAAGACCGAAACGCCATGCCAGAAGGGACCCGGACAAAAAGTCCTGATCACAAGTATATCAATACGAATTAGCCAATTTCAACCTCCCAAGGCGTAAGGACGTACCTCAAATATCTCGTTTACTAGTACTTCTCCCTCCGCCTTTGCTGACATGCTGTTCTCCTTTCCGCCACCACCAGCTATGGATCTGCGATTGAGTAGCGTTCTTACTCTTCAAGTTGCGGTTTATATCCATCGATTGGCCGGGGTAGTAATTACGCTAACGCCCGTTTGAAAGCAACCTACACGTACAGCGCCTTTGACGAACCGAGCCCGGGCCTCCTTTTGGTGTTCTTGCCTCTGAAACAGCGAGGGAGAAGGGGTTGCGAGAAGGGAGGGAAAGTCCTGGTCATGAAGAAGTCGTCTTCGAAGAACTTGCGGGGAACATACAAAAATCCTACTTCGTTAGGACGCGTAACGAGATTTGACTGAAAATTTTAAAAATGTATTCAGGATTTTTGTGGGAGTGCCAGGGCAGGGAAGAATGAGGTTTGGTTCATGAGAGCTATTCATCTGAGCACGGAACTTTTTAGCAGCGGATTTATCGTGTTTGAGAGTGTTGAAAGCCAGTTTTAGAGGTGTAGAGTTTTCGACGGTGGGGGAAGGTGTCCTTAAAGGCGCTTAACTTTAGCGCCTATCATACCACGTGACTGGCTGACATAGCATCGATGACGCCATCACCCATCGAGATGAGACTGACCAATTGCAATTTGCCCACCTGCCAGTGAAATCTCTTCCTCTTTCTACAACTTGAACCAGTCTTCGCACCTTGTTTGCGAAGGCTAAGTGATCCACAATTCAGTCACGATCACGCGCACTGCTTACGCTACTCGTATATCGCAACTCTCTTCCTTCTCGTACATACACGGCGACGGTGGGAAGTCGGCGTCTGTTGATTTGCTCAAATAGCTTTGAGTTCTCAAGTCCATTCGGAAATCCATCTTCATCTCTTCTTACGAGAATTGCAAAGAGAAATATGTCTTCCAGAGACGTCTCTCATCAATCTGATATCACGAAAATGAAGTTGCAGCCTGATGGGTCGTTTAATAGGGCTGCTTCGTCTTTCCGGAACTTTATTGAGAAGGGAGGGAGGTTTGAACCTGAGAAGGGTACGGGTTTTTTGGATTTTTGTGATGATTTTTGAGCTGAGGTTCTTTGATGTAGACCGATACCATCTCTATGTCTCCTATGCTTGCCGTGTGTTCAATTTCCTTCTGGTGTTCGCCTGAGACATTTCGTGTCTAACCCGGAATTTCTAGCTTGGGCCACTCGAGCCTTAATTGTTCGTAAGCTTAAGGGTTTGGAAGATCTCATCCGTGCGTACGGGTTCCTTTATTTGAATCAATTGCGCAGCGGCGCGGTGCAACTCATCCTTATCCTTATCTTCATCCTCATTCCCGTAAATCTCGCTCATGCTCATGCTCATACTCATTCTTCCCCTCCTGTAGCCGTAACCGTTGTATCACCCCGAATGGGCACAAACGGCTGGCCATTCGCCTCCGTCGACGCGTTCCCTGCAGCCGACGTCGATCCGTTATACAACTCGGAACATGTGAAGGATCTTTACCTCAAAGCTGATCCAGAGTACAGTGGTCGGTGAGTCTTGACGCCATAAGACTTGTATTTGCAACTCTACTCACCTGCGTCGTATTAGATTCACCGTTCCTGTTTTATGGGATAAGAAGAACCATACGATCGTGAATAACGAAAGTTCTGAGATCATTCGGATATTTAATACTGCCTTCAACGATCTCGTTGCGCCGGAGTATGCGTCGGTGGATTTGTACCCTCAAGACCTCCGTGCAAAGATCGATGAACTTAATGAATGGATTTATCCCAGTATAAATAGTAGGTCATGCCTTCTTCGTAGTCGATATGATGACCTGGATATGTAGCTGATTGGATTGAATTTGTGTTAGATGGCGTATACCGATCTGGCTTCGCCACTTCGCAGCAGGCGTATGAAAGTGCTGTCAAGGAATTATTCGAAGCTCTTGATAAGGTTGAGAGTTTGTTGACCGGGAAGGATTATATAGTCGGTGATAAACTGACTGAATGTGATGTTCGTCTCTGGGTGACTATCGTACGTCGTAATTTTCAATTTATATATCAAGTGTGGTGCTTAACTCAGCTTTATATGTACTTGAAACCAGATCCGTTTCGACCCGGTATACGTTGGTCATTTCAAGTGTAACATCAAGGATATTCGTCATGGATATCCTGCCATTAACCAGTACGTTTCTTTTCCCATTGTTCGTATAAGTATGCAATCTCTGATTGACGGTTCACCGCCTTGTATATATGTAGATGGATGAAGAAATTGTATTGGACTAACGACGCCTTCAAGTCTTCAACCAATTTCGAACATATCAAAACACATTATTATTGGTCTCATCCTTCAGTAAGTATCAGAGTCACTGCCATCCGCCCGAGTTTTAATTTAATTGCGGCTGGAATCATTAATTCACTGCTCACTGCCTTTACTTTGATTAGATCAATCCTACGAGGGTTGTACCGGTTGGTCCGCACCCAGTTGTTCAACCGTTGTGAAGGTCCGCCACCATCATCATCAGTGACTGGCATCTGTTGGTAGGATAGGATTGATGTGTGTCGATTGGGAATCGAGAAGTTCAGAAGTTTCATGAAGTGTATGTATATTATACAGAAGAGATCCTCGCGATGTGTCAATTTGAATGATTATTCAATTTCATGTTCCTATGAGGGTAGTGTGTGGCGGAGGAGAGGTCATGTAGGTTGGAGGTAAAGATTTCAGACCTCCCCGATAGGTTGTAAGATCTTGAGGATACGTGCTTGAATAGATATCTTGCTAAGGTCTGAGTGTCTTGCGAGTTCAATGGAGCTTCATAAGATGGACTTCGCACCATATACAACGACACTTCACTTGCATTTCTACCTGCAGAGTACATACACCGGCCGCAGTAGCAGAAAGATAAACATGTAATAATACAATCTCCTTGTCTGCCTCCTTCCGGACCCAGGCGTCGTTTCTCCCCCGTCTTTCTAAATCTCCTCTATCAAGAATCCACCCTACACAACCGTAAGCCATCACATACTCCTCAGGCTCTCCTCAAGCCCAACCTCGAATTTAATTCACTACAAGTGGTTATCGGCAAAGAGGACAGGAACCTGGGATGAGCTATGCGAAGCCGAAGACGATTTAGCCGAAGATACATGCGAAGAAACAGGTTTAGAAGTCGGTTTAGCAGAAGCGTTCGAGGTAGGCTTAGCAGTTGCCTTTGTCGTTGGCTTAGCAGTTGCCTTTGTAGTTGGCTTAGCAGGTGTAGGTGTAGCCTTAGCCTTAGTAGTAGGCGCTGCTTTAGTCGTCGGTACGGTAACCGGCGCTTTGGTCGTCGGCTTGGGTTTGGTAGTAGGCTTAGTTGGTGGTAGTTTGAGTTTACGCTCGACAACGTTGGCATTGCTGTTTGCTGGAGCGGCGAGGGTTAGTGCCGCTACGAGGGACAGAACCAAGAGGAAGATGACGGCGAAGCGGGGGAAGGTGATCTGAGGCATGTTTGTTGGTTGTGAAGAGTAGAAGTTGGTGGGTTCGTTAAGAGTTCGTGATATCAAAGGACCAGCCGTTCGATATTAGGGACCTGCCCGTAAATGTGTTCGTAGATTCTCTGTGTTTTCGCAAGTCAGTAAGCAACTCAATGTCGATGAATACAGGAAGACCTACCTTAGAAAGTAGATCTAAGTCAATGAAGAAAACAGAATTCATCCCTTTGAGCACCTTTTATACCTGATCAAAACTTTGGCTGGAAATAGAATCCTATACGGTTGTTCAATTCCTGTCATCTAAAAGTGGAGTGATTGCGGGAAGGGATTGAATTGAAAAGGGTCACAAGCTGTTCATGGCTCCAATGCAACAGCACTATCACTAATCCATCTCTGTGCAAGTCAACTGTATCTTGGCGCTCCCGCTCGTGACAAAAATCCATCTGCGACCATACATCGCAGCACGCAAACAGCACTCAGCACCATTGCTATGCTAGTTGTAAGCGGTATTGGAGCAAAGGTGGGTCTCATGATAACGCTCAAGATGGATATGGAAACAAACCCTGATAGACATCGTGGCAAGAGGTCTCCACCGCTGTAGTGGCACGGTACCGTTGGAAAGAGATTACAACAATGAAACCAACAGCTTCCCAGGTGATTTGATTACGGTTGACAGACTTGATCCTGCGGACGACAGGTCTACGTTTCATGTATGTAGATATGGTGTGGACGAGCGCAGGTGGAACGAGATGGCCCATGGCAGTACCCATAAAATGGGAGGAGCTGGTGAATTGAATTATTGAAAGCCGCTTGCCGACTCGCCGAGCCTCGAGGATGGCGTGGGAATGTTACGGGACTTGCCGATATCTAATCTCAATTGACAGCTTGCGCCGTCGCATCGCGGCTTGGAACTCTTGATTTCTTACTTCCTTCACTAAATAGTAAATTGGCGCTTTCTCGCTACGAACTCGTTCCTGTGAAGTCTTCAAAGCCCCACCGTCGAGTTTATGTTATTCATAATTCTCTTCGCCGTAATAGACACATCACCGTTTTTGCGTCAGTTCAACAACTCGGGCTGCTATTTAAATTTAATTCTAAATTGATTTTTTTATAGCAGACTCAGATGGCAAATGATATTCAATCACCGCCCAGCCTCCTTTACAGATCATCTGCCGTGCTTTCAGGCAACATAGCTCTCGACTTCATATATAACTTGAAGTCAAATCATCTTCTCTGAAAACATGGCATCATCTGTCTGTAGCAGTCACGGTGTCATCCATCTCCTTCACAACCTTGATCTCCCCATTCCTCTGCAGAGCCAGAAACCGATGTTTCATCGATAAAGATCAACTCCCAGTTACTGTCACCTTCGCCGTCACCTAGTAGCTTAAGCTTGCCAAGGGGGATATAAGAAATATCACTTCCATCGCGATTATTTGGAAACGCGACAGATGAGTCACTAAATCTAGTTCATTCTTAACATACATATGTACGAAGGTCTAGATTCAACCCTCCTCTGTTGAAACAATCTCCCCCCCTCTAGGACTAAACCTCGATGCACGAGCGGCTTACCTCAAGAGACCAGGCGATATCATACAATAAAAGGTTTGAACTTGTTGGAGGTTAGGGTTATTCGAGGCTTCGAAAACCCATACTCAATGCTGGATGACCGCCCGATGCATTTGACGTTACTACCCCGTCGAAGCTCAGCTGGAACCGTCAGTGTTAATGCAAACGTCTCGATCAGAGATGCTTAGTATCAAGAGAAAGTTCAACAATCATACCTATGGAGCTGCGTGGAGAGCGAGTCCAGAGCCTTGCTTGGCATATTTGTTTTGAAGTTACATACTTACGAGTTGCGTCACTGTCAATGTTCGGAGGGCAGTATATCTAGTCTACTGCCAGTGGCAACGGTTTCAAAAGCGGTTTGGCAGTTAACATTAGTTTACGGTGCAGTAACCAGGAAGCCTGCGACCGCTTTCTCTTCAAGTTCGAGTGATACAGATTTGATGCGCTGGTGACTCGGGAGAACTGGAAACAACTACATAATGTTGAAGCCAAGTTGAAGCTTGAAGGTTCGAATTTCAACTGAGGAAAAAGGACAGTGCTTCGAGTGAGGGTATGGAGAGGGAGGGGGGGTTATACCGGAGGATGTTTTGTTTTTGAACGGGGTATTGAAGTAATTGGTAAGTATCTTTGTTGTTTTCTTCGCCAGTTATCGGAAGAGGTAGAAACGGAGAGTCGAGAGTCCTGTCGAGAGACTATAGGGGGAAGGGTGGCGTGAGAATCTTTATCTTTCTTCGGTTGACCTTGCCGAGGCGGCACGGACCCGCCCGGAATCTCCCGCCTGAAAACCGAAAACTGCTCGGCGCACTCGTTGGACATACTTACTGGATGGCTTGGTGGCAAAATGGATTCTTTTCTACATACATACCTATTTCTCTACTGTCAATTCACACCCTCTTCCCTCCCCATTCCCCAGTCACCGCCACTACTTACTAACAGCGTGAAGTATTGCTAGACTGTAGTATTGTATACTCTCTCGACAAAGACGGAGGTATCAAAATACTTCGGAAAGGATAGGAACTTTCGAGTCTGTTCGGAGCGCGCCTCTTGTACTGTAGCCTTCAAAGTTTCTGTATTGCTTTACATGTCAGAGGACATATGAATCCGAATTCGAAGGTTAGGGTTAGGTAGAACCTACGACTCGGACCCTCTGGGGAAGGGGAGAGTGTAGACGTAGACTCGAAATTTAAATTTTTGGAGAGCTGGGTACTTGATTATGTCTATGTCGAGTAGATGGAATGAACACTTAGAGGAAGGAACTTGCATGCGGCCTACGGAGCTTTACGGTTTTGCAGTTTGGATTTTATGGCAACGTCAACGTTGGAGAGTTTTGTTGTCGTTTTGCCATTGGTGGGCTTTGTGATGATAGCTTGAACGACGGACGAAACCGGTCAGGCTATGTACTCCATCCAGATTACTCCCGCTAGACCACAGACTGAGGATTCTTGGAGTAGTAAATGCAAAGATGTACCCCGATGTACGTTTACTTTCGGTAAAAGCAGGGAAGAGAACTCTCGTAACTTAAACCTTTTGAATGAGTGTATGTTGTATGTACCTTCCGAATTAGTGTTCGTTGGAGACACTGGTGATCGTCCGGAATTCTATGTAGATATTTGATTGGACAATGGACGTACATAGGCATTAAGGGAGCCATTTACGGTCCTCCAACGCCGTCGTGGTTGTTCTACCTGGATCTTTTGGGGGTTGTATTTCGAGAATTAGGGTGTAGAAGTGCGCACGTACGCAGATTTCATCTCTAGAGTATGATATGTAACCTCAGGGAACTGTCGTCACTATACTGATCGCGCAGCAGAAACGGATGATCGTACTTACCGCTCTTTCGCAAGGCCCTTTGGAAAGCCTTATCCCAGATCTCCTGCCTATCCCAGATTCCCTGCCCGTTCCCTTCGTGTTCAAAGGTGCGCAGCTTCTACTCCCTTCCTGGGTGTTCTGCGGTCAGCTGTCAGGCTTCTCGTGTTCACTGTTTTGAGTCTAGTTTCTCTGTCTCACGCGACGGCAAATCATAACGGATCCACAGAACTTTGTTCTTGAAAAGCCCAGTGATGAGGTGCCAGTTCATTGGGATGAGTTCTGCGGAGTTCTTTGTTCCTGGATGTATTTTTGAATTCCCTATTTTTGAGACCAATAAAAATAGAGGAGAGTATTTTGAGAAACGGCGTTGAGTCGGACAAATGATCGTTTAAAGATGCCGGTGGTTGCCGTTACGGCCGGATAAAGTATTACCGAGATGTTCCTCTCCCACTGTCGCAGGTCCCCTCCCCTCCTCCTCCCTCCTCAAAAGCTACAGAACTGCTCGCCTGCCCCGTCCTAGTTCCTTGGTCAAAGCTGTGTATCTATGGGTAGGAGAAAAATAGAAATTCAACCTATTACTGTGCGTATTTCCTCTTCCTTTGCTTTTCCCTGTTGTCAACCCTGGCGAGGACCGTGTTACTCCTTTTCCTGAGTGCTTCTTGTGTTGTCTTTTTCGTTTCTTGTTTTCGAGTTTGTTGTTAACGATGGGGTTTATAGCATGAACGCAATCGTTCTGTCACCTTTTTAAAGGTATGCTGAGCCTTTTTTTGGCTATTTTTATAGCTGACTTGGTCTTGGCATCTACAATCTAAAATTATACTGCCTTGCGCGTTCGTGGTCGTGGACTCACTATTCACCTACTATTCCTCAAACTAACGCCTGGACTCTTCGAATTACTTGCGTTGTGGGCGTAAATCCAGCGTAAGAATGGCTTGTTCAAAAAGGCATACGAGTTGGGTGTATTGTGCAGCGTAGATGTGGCGGTAATCATCTTTGGTAAATGCCAAGTCTTTTCCAAGCGACGGTGTAGTATGTTAGGCACTTACTGAAGCCTTTTTACTTTGATCGAAGATGAGAAGCCAGGGCAGCATCAAAAGCTGTATGAATACAGCTCGACGGATGTTAGGGATATCGTTAAGCGTCATATTAGGGTGCGTGTAGTAACTTTCTCTCGTTCATTCATCTGACAATTCGAGTGCACTGTAGTTTACTGGCGAGAAGGATGCTAAAGGACCACATGATTTCTCTGGAGGTGGTGGAAAGGCTGATGACCTAGCCGAAGGAGACGAGGACGACGAGGACGAGGATGACGAGGCACCTTCAAAACCTGCTGCGAAACGAAAATCTAGTGGAAGAGGGAAAGCGAATAATGGGAACGATGCACCGCCGTCGCCTATAGACCTGGACATGAACGTCGACGTGAGTTTGTCTTACTTCCGTCCCGCTGAACGATGATATTTAGCCTCCACGTAGCCTGCGGATCCCTCACCCGTCCAAGGCACTCCCATGACCATCCCTACACCTCCCCTTCGAGGCGTCTCATCAGCTGACCTATCGAGTCTCTCCCTCCCAATCTCAACCGACCGACACACCAACCCCAACCCCAACTCCTCATTCCTAATGAACATGGCGTCTATCTCCCGAATTCGTTCTTCACGTGCACACATGTCCATGTCACCCACCGGCGGCACTCGTTCACCTACCAACCTAGACGACTCTCGTTCGCACTCACACGCACATAACCAACACACCTCGCTGAACGCTCTCAGGGAAGGTCTCGTTAGAGGGCTCCCTACGAGAGCGGAATTCGATTTTCAGAGAGGGTTTCATTTAGGCTCTACGACCCCAGGATTCCATCAATCATCTTCGATGAACCCGTACAATTTCTCATTTATACCAACCCCCACTTCACCCGCCTCAACATCCCCCTATACACACACTCCAACCTCATTCGACATACTCTCCGGTTCAACCGGTATGGGCGTACCGACTTCCCTATCTATCCCGGTGGGTATAGCCCCCGACAGCGAAAACTTCGAAGCTAGGTTAATGTACCAGCAGATGATGCTTCATCAGCAACACCAACAACAACAGGCTGCTCAACAGCATTTACATCATCATCGTGCACAGCAACAGCAGCAGCAACAGCAACAACATTCACAACAGCATCAAATTGGTGACCTTGCGGCGTTTTTGGATGCTATTGATCCACCTCGAGGTGGGTCGGGTACGGGATCGAATAGGGGGAATGGAGGAGCAGGTGGGAATGAGTTTGGGACGTTGAGGATTGATTGGCCGGTTCATAGTCATAATCATGGCTCGGGGTCTCAAGGTACGTGTATTCCCGGTTTAACGTTTATCTTGAAAAACTCTTTCTCATTACCGTATTTCTTTTTTCTTTTCCTCCGTAGGCCTATCAACCACCCACCCAATTCCTCCGGGAGCTCCCTCCTCTGCATCCTCAGACCCATCAACATCGTGGTTAGATTTCCTCTCAGGTACGGCCTCTCGTGGGGTTATAGACCCTTCTTCTGCATCTTCTATCTCCTGGGAACGAGGTGGAAACGGAAGCGGCGGCAGCGGAAACTTGAACGCTGCTTCGCTTGATTTGGCGGAGGTTTTGAGTGGTGTAGGCGCTGGAGGCGGTGGGGAAGGAGGAGGAGGATCAAATGCGCCCAATAGAGCTGGTCCCGCCCCTGGTACAGGAGACGAACCAATGTCAATCGGTCTAGGTGTAAACCTCTCAACGAATGTAAGTGGCGGCGGTGGCAGCGGATCCGGATCCGGAAGATCGAGAAAAAGACCTAGAGTCGAACCCGACTCACCTGAATTCGTGGAGGCGGACATGGAAGCTGAAGTGGAGAAGAGTGATAGTGGATCAGAGTATGAACCTTTTAGCGGTGGTGGTGGTTCTGCGAGCGGGGGGAAGAGTAAGAAAGGGGGTGGGGGGAGTAAAGTGAAGGAGAAGACAAAGGAGAAGGATAAGTCTGAGAGGGAGAGGGATAAGAATGGGCATGGGCATGGACGGGGTAGGGTTAAGGGTGGATGAGCGATTCAGTGACTGGTGAAGTGGGCCCCTCTGAGAGCGTTAACTGGGAGCGACGACCGACCGATGAACCTATAGGTATACCCTGCTAGCTGAGCGGCGCTCATGATGGTGGTGGAGAGGAAGGGTTCGAACGTGTATATGTATATGTTATGTATATCACCATGTCACTAGGCTGGGGACTCGGAGGCAAAGGTAGAGATGTTATTTACATACTTATTTAACTCGTAGTACAACTTTGACCGAGAACAGTTTTCTATTCATTCTCTACATAGCTAGCTACGTAGTCAAAAGAAGGGTGTAAAAGATGTAATAGTTATATAGCTTGATGTGTTTCGTATTGTCTGTTGAATTCTACATTGAGTTGTTCAGTACAGATTTGATTCATTTTACTTCCTTCTGTTGCAATCGTTCGGGAGAATACAGCTTTTGACAGGATGCGTGTGCGGCTGCACTGCGGCACCACCTGGGCTATTATTGAACAGTATGTGAATGTAGACGCCAGGGAGATGATCATCAATTTAATGTAGGAAGTCCCTTATTGCCCCTACATTCTAGGTTCCGACAAGCAGGAACTGCCGCACTAACACCAGAGATGGCGGCGTATATACTTCGTAAAGTACACTGATTACTTTATGCATTGATTTGGAATCAGCACATCGTTGGCATGATTGATATCATGATGGCTTATGGCCTGTGCGTGAGTGTCTCGTACACATGCACAGCACGTCTCCAGCCTGATCAAAGCTCCTCTCAGCGCTTATCCTTTCTTTCCTTCCCCCATCATTTCTCACCGAGGTCATACATAAAGTAACTTGTTTGCAAAATGAGCATTCCCTTTCAATCCAGTAGTCCCAGTCTAGCACAGCAGGAGGAGTCTTTGGCTAGCTCTAGCCTAACTAGGCCTCAAGAACAGTAAGTAGTATCTTTCTTCTCATAGCTTGTAGACTGATGCAACAATGGTTCATGCCCCTTGAATAGCCCAACTCAAGACTCAGGGGCTTTGAGCAGGCCAACAATGCAGCAACAGGCTGCTACTAGCCACCAGTGAGTAGCTTGTCATATATGAAACTGGGGGTCAATATCATCATCTATGAATAGGGATATGTTCACTGGAGCTTCTGACTTCAGTCTTATCAATACTCATGTCAATATGATTGCCGGTGATATGCACCAGCACATTCAAAGCATCCAGTACATCCATGGACAATCAGTATCTCAAGTTACAGGTATGAGGTAGATGACATTAGTAAAGGCTTAGAGTATTGACCCTAGAGGTAGCTGGATATGTGGGAATATCCAATCTTTCTGCTCCCACTCAAAGTTTCACTGGCAGAAGTGATATCATCTATAAACTCAACCAGTATTTCTTGGCAGAAAACAGGCAAGGAAGTGAGAGGAGACAGAACAGGGTTGTTCTCCATGGATTGGGAGGATGTGGGAAGACACAAATTGCATTACAATTCAGCAAGGAAAAGTCTGATCAGTAAGTTTCTCACAGCTATGGATAGCAGCGGTGATGAAGCTCATCTCACATCTGATTAGATTTAGCAAGATCTTTTTTATTCAGTCTAATACTGAGGAGCTGATACAAGCTAGCCTCATTGATGTGGCCAGAAAGTGTGGTATCTCTGGCTCCAGCTGGCATGATGCCATAGACTGGCTTCACAGCCATCAGGAGCAATGGCTACTCATCTTTGATAATGCTGATGATCCCAGTCTGAATATTGGGCAATATGTTCCACAGTGCACCCATGGCAATATTCTTGTCACCACCAGGAACTCTGGTTTCTGGAAGGCAGCAGAGCACAGAATACATGTGTCTGACATGAGTGAGGATGAGGCTGTGGAGCTCCTTCTTATCCATGCAAAGAAGGAAAGAGATGAAGGCACTGTTCAAGTTGCCCTGGCTATTGTGACAGCACTTCATTGCTTTCCTCTTGCCATAGTCCATGCTGGAAGCTATATCCAAGAGCTGGGCTGTTTCAATGGATATCTGGAGTTATACACTCAGCATAGAGCTAAGCTACTCTCCAGTGACATGAGGCAGAATGAATATGAACTATCTGTCTATGCCACTTGGAACTTGAGCTGGAGGCAGCTGGATGATAGAAGCAAGCAGTTCCTACAAGTGTGCTCCTATCTTCATTTTGAAAGCATCCCAGGATCACTGTTTGAGAGAGCATACAAATATATTGAATTGCAGTGGAATGATCCCCTACCACCTAGTGAAGCATTAAAGGAGGGTAAACAATACTTGGAGAAATTCACTGTGGTGGGAAACAAGATTTGGGATGCCATTGGATTCAATGGCATGATTCAGCACTTGATGTCATATTCACTTCTAGAGAGAGGCAGGCAAGAAAATTTGTATGACATACACCCTATGATTCAGCAGTGGATAAATGATGAAATATCTGTGGAGAGAAGAGACAGAACATGGAGTGTAGTAAAAGGAATTCTAGCAGGATCTGTGGAGTTTGTTGATACAGAGGAAGAGATGAAGCACTGCTTGTCACTGCTGCCACACATATCAAATGTGCCAAGGCCAGAAGAGACAGATGTGGGATGGGCATTTGGGAGAATATATTGGATAGGTGGAATTTGGACAAAGATGCTAGCAATATATGAGAATTGCTATGAGCAATACCATAACTGTCTTGGAGCTGAAGATGAGAGAACTTTGGAGTGCAGAAAGTGGATAGCAGTTTCCTATTGGAGAATAGGAAGATGGAAAGAGGCTGAGGAACTGGGAGAAGAGCTTATTGAGATCAGGAGAAGAGTACTTGGAGAGGAGCATTCAGACACTCTCACCAGTATTTCCAATTTGGCCTCCACCTATTCTGATCTAGGAAGATGGAGAGAGGCTGAGGAACTGCAAGAAAAGCTTATTGAGATCATGAGAAGAGTACTTGGAGAGGAGCATCCATCCACTCTCACCAGTATTTCCAATTTGGCCTSTACCTATTCTCATCTGGGAAGATGGAGAGAGGCTGAGGAACTGAGAGAAAAGCTTATTGAGATCAGGAGAAGAGTACTTGGAGAGGAGCATCCAKMCACTCTCACYAGTATTYMCAATTTGGCCWACRCCTATTCTSATCTGGGAAGATGGAGAGAGGMTGAGGAACTGRGAGAAAAGCTTATTGAGATCAGGAGAAGAGTACTTGGAGAGGAGCATCCAGACACTCTCACCAGTATTCACAATTTGGCCATCACCTATTCTCATCTGGGAGGATGGAAAGAGGCTGAGGAACTGGGAGAAAAGCTCATTGAGATCAGTAGAAGAGTACTTGGAGAGGAGCATCCAGACACTCTCAGCAGCACTGACTTTTCCACTTACATCTATTCTCATCTGGGAAGATGGAAGGAGGCCCAGGAACTGGATGAAAAGCTTGTTGAGGTCAGAAGGAGAGTACTTGGAGAGGAGCATCCATCCACTCTTAGTAGTATTCAGAATTTGGCCATCACCTATTCTCATCTGGAAAGATACAGAGAAGCTAGGGAACTGACAGAAAAGATTGTTGAGGTCAGGAAGAGAGTACTTGGAGAGGAGCATCCATCCACTCTTAATAGTATTCASAATTTGGCCAGCAYCTATTMTSATCTGGAAAGATASARAGAGGCTGAGGAACTRRSAGAAAAGSTTGTTGAKRTYAGKAGRAGAGTACTTGGAGAGGAGCATCCAGACACYCTCWACAGTATTCARARTTTGGCCAACACCTATTATCATCTGRAAAGATACAGAGAAGCTG
>RCHF01001182.1:0-31395 GCA_003987895.1 Neonothopanus nambi | reverse complement strand
CTATAAGGTCTAAAACAACACCTATGGACATATATAAAGTGGCCGTAAAAGAATTGAAATGTAGAAAAATCAGGAATGAATGGAAAAGAGACAACGGGTGCATGAGGCGACACAATTGGGTCGGTGCACTCAGATGCACTGGCTTTGCAGATTTCAACAGTATAAATCACTAGTTAAGTGTTCTTATAAGAGGCTTATATTGATAGTCCTCAACTTACAACCTCCTTACATGAACTCGCACCATTTCGTATATCTCTTATATGTTAGCTACCACCTTACATCCACTATGTGTGAGGTCAGCCATCCTTATAAGCATTACATATATATACTGGCACCCTTCTATCACTTTTACATTCAAGGACCATGTCCTGTATACACTATAAGCCATCATATACCACTTACAATAAAGTGACAGTTTCGCTGATGTATCTTCTTCAGTGTCTATCCAGATATCGTAGGGTCTATGTTGTGGTAAGGTTTTCGCTTCAGCTGATGAGAATGCTTTTGAATATTTTCGATAGGTTTCTGGTACGTATTTTTCTAGAATTTGTTGATCTGACAGCTTATTTGGATTCAACACTTGTTCTAGTCCTTTCAATTCTTTTTCTCTTATATCAACAGCAGCTAATTTGGCCTCCCTTTCAACTCCTTCTTGTGACAGGACTACATATAACATACAAGGTTCACATCCCTCTAGAACTAATTGTAGGAAAGAGGTCGCATTTATCAAACTGACAGAAAAAGGTATGTCCTGCTCTTCCTGCTCGATGCTTTCTGCCTCTATTTCCATGCCTCTTTGTTCCCTTTCGTAATCCGCAATTTCATCTATATGCAGCAAGACAGGGTCTTCCATGGTGAGCCATTCTTTTTCTATTCTTGAGTCCTCATCGATGACCTCTTCGATCGTGGCCTTATGTCTTCTTTCTCCTTTGTCACTAAATTTCCTAAGTTGAATTGCAGACAGTCGAGAACCATCTTCAAAGGAAAAGGTGAGTGTCGTCCAGTCGATTTGTGGATTATACTTTCAGAACCACAGTAGCCCTAGGACAATTGGAGTATCTGGGTGGAGTTTAGTAACCAATAGATTAATATGGTGTGTGATTTGTCCATCGAGTATAATTGTGGCGCTAATTTCGTGTGTAATGTTTCCTGCAGATGTATATTCCCCATCAAACAGTCTTAATGGTATCAGACAAGGTAACTCCCTTAACTTATCTTTATGATTCATTGCTAGTTCTTTGTCTACAAAGGCTTGTGTTGCACCTGTATCAAGTAATGCCTGATACGTTGGTGAGTTTGCATCAAAAAATTTTATTGGTATAATAAATGATTGGTCTGATCTTGAGGTTACTATTATGGGTTCCGTTTTCGCTGCGTTTAAATATAGGGAGTCAGGTTTATTTGGACTCAGATGTGACCCCTGTCCTGCTAAGTCCTTTCCTCGTTTCCCTGTTCTGTATTGCCTTCATATCCTCCTTCCAACAGCCCCTCTCCAAGATCCGTGTCTCCAATCTGTATTAATCCGTCCTCTCCTTCAACTTCTAGAAAAATCTGGTTGTACTCCTCCCCCGAGTTGTCCATAAAAACCGCTCGTCCATAGGTCGTTGGTGGTTCGAATTCTTCTTCTTGTAGGTCATCCTCCTCATTTTTTGCAGACCACGCCCACATGGGGTAAGTCTTACATTCCCTTCCCATATGTCCTGGCTTTCCGCATCTTACACATAATTTTTCTTTCATCCTCCTCTGGAATTCCTTCTGCGAAATTCTTGGGGCAACATTTGTTACTAGGGATACCTTGTCATCCGTCTCTGATGTATTACCTGTTCTCGCCACAACTTGATTATCTCTCATGTAAGTATTCTTATCGTTGAAGCGGGTCCTTCCCGTACGAGTTGGTTGATCATTCGTATTCCAGTTTCGAATAAAATTGGTTTCTCCTAATCCTACTTCGTTAAACGCTTCACGAGCGCTATCTATTTCCAACAAACTCTCCACTACTTCGTCATAAGTCGGTGGGATTTTACCATGCAACGTGAGTCTATTTCGTAAATCGGCTCGGATTTGACGAAGTAATCTGAATCTTTTCGCAGGATCGTTGTATTTAGTTTTATTGGCCACGTCCTCAAACCTTACTAAGAAATCAGCAAATACTTCATTGAATCGTTGACGGATACTATCTAGAGTGGACTGTGAGTACAAAGTTTCATTGTGCAAACCGAAAAGCTTGGAAAATGTTACTATAAATTCTTCCCATAAATTTAGCGCAGAGATAGTATCACCGTCTCTTTGTTTTTTCAACAGCCATATCAGCTACATTTATGTATACAAAAGGACAATAGCCCATTATTTATGATACATCACAGTGGAGTTTGATCCTGCGTATAAAATAATAGTGAGCGGGCCTTGTATTACATAATATAGATATTTTTAGGGCGTATTTTGGTACTGGGTACACTGTATTATGTAATATTAGAGCGTAGCTAGCCGGCCCCTTCCTAGATTAGGTACTGCTCTACTGGCAGCCAGCTCCTTTCTAGATTAGGCACTGCCATGCCCGGCATGCTGTATTATGTAATGTTAGATACTGCCGGTGGTTTGCGGGTATCCTGGTGCACCAATTTGTTCCCTGCCTTTTTTTTCCTGGTCACCGTATATTTCCATTTTTGTCTTACTTTTTTTTTTTTGCCATATACCATATACTTCCATTTTTTTTCTTCCTTTTTTTTTCCATACATTTGTCTTTTTCAGCCTTTTACCGGCCCGTCATTAATATACTCAGCCAATCTTACCTCATCACTTTTGTCTCCCTTTGGAAATCAAATCTTCAATAATTTTTGTAAAAGTCCTCACCCTAGACGAATCCCTACTATATCATCTGCATATTACTAGTCCTTTTATTCTATTTCATTGTACTTCAAGTTCAAGTCAACAATGCTTACTCCATAGAAAACCAAGCAAATTCAAATTTTGAAGACATAAATGTAAAGTAAGAGTCAAAAGCATTGTATTCAACAGTGGTTGTAAACTAGCTATATCGACACCCAATCATTTCAGCAACTCTTGAAGTACATAGCTGAAGTCCTCTACCATCCCTGTCCACTCCTCACGTGCACGTTTCTTCGCATCCGTCACTCGGAATCCATCCTCACTCATTCGTCGAATCTCGAGGTCCCAGAAGTAAAGTGTGGCCATTACGTTGAGGAGCCCATTTTTACCAGGCTGTCGAAGAGCCTCCCAGTCCGTGTTGTTGGCCTTCGGCAAGTTCCCTGACTCATCTGGCTTACGCCAAGCTGGCTGGATTGCCTCATACCATTGATGGAACTTTTCAGCATGAGCCACCAAGTCCACAGGCGGTGCATATGAAACTATGCGTGCACGCGCAATCCAATCTCCTACAACAACGGGTCGAAGTCTTGAGAATCACAGCACCCCCGTGGACTGGTAATCCTCACAATGCTCAAACGCAATCCAATGGTACACAGTGATTCACCATGCTGAGGAGTCGTATATGCTGTTGAACATGGCAACGGTCGTCTTGACATAATTGGGTGCATCAGCTGGAGGGCGGGGTGGAATCGAGAGGTTGAAGTCAGAGGTGGGTACTGTCACAAGGGATCCATGAGAAGATGAAGATGTATGAAATATGACGGTGAGTGAGACGTACCTGATGCCTTTACTACTCCCTGGCCCTTTGCTTCAGCTCCTCTACACATGCTCCTGCAGCATTCTCCGTCCTTGGCTTCTCCTTCTTCACGCACAGTCTTCTGGCATTTTCCCTTACTCCTTTCCGCTCCAGTGGATGGTCGTTTCAGTCGTGGCTTAGGGGAGGAATTAGCTGTGTTGGGAGCAGGTGAAGGTACCCCAGGAGATGCTGGAGATATGACGGGGCTAGCCAGCGTAGACTGGCCGATGCTTGGTGCAGGTGAGTAGCCTTTGGCAGCTACATCGTTGTCCTCAGCGGGGGTGTTCTCATCGGAGTTGTGGGGAGCTCGGTTAGCGGAGGAGTCAACAGTAGCAGCGGAAGTGTTGGGAGAAGGGTTTTGATGGTTAGAGGGTTTGGGAGCAGAAGCAGCATTCAAAGAGGCATCTCCCTTAGCAGAGGAGTCAATGGTAGCAGTGGACATGTTGGGTGATACGTTGGGAGCATTTGAAGAAGGGTTTTGATGTTTAGACGGTTTGGGAGCAGACAGTTTGTTGCCGGATGGGTTGGAGGCATCGGAGGAGGCGTTCTCGGGGGCAGAGGCTTTGGGAGTCGAGGAAGTGCCATTGAGGCTTTTGGATGAAGAAGAGATGGTCGTGGTAGTTGTATTGGGAGGTTTAGAAACCCCGCTAGTAGATTTATTGGTGCCAGAACCAGCAGACGCAATGCTGTGCCCTTCGTCGTAAATATCACCTCCGCTGTCAAAGCTGAAGTCTGCCCCGTCACGATAAAGGCTTGCAAGGGATTGAAAGTTTTTCTTCTCATCTGAGGACAAAGCCTGTGCCCGACAATCTGCTTTAGCTAAATCGCTAGTTAGTGTTATTTACCAGGCAATAAAGTCATTACTCACAATAGCACAGCTTCAGATATTCACTGTAAATAGGCTGCCAGGTCTCTTTATAGGGTATTCGCATGGCTTGCAGAAATGATTGTTGTACACGGCCCTTGGTATGACCAGCATGACAGCTAAGATATAAATTAGTAACTCATCACTGTGGAATTGAATTGCTACATGTACCCAATCATGTTTAAACAGCCACCATCTGCTGGTTCAGGACCTCCAGCAATGACAGTAATCTGCCATCCTGTCGCCTCTGCCACGGCATCGATTACTGGTTGAACATTTCGGTTAGCCTCTCAATATTATGACAGATATCGGTGGAGCTTACTTTTGCCTGTTCTTTGGATCTGTCGAATAGCATAGGGTGGACGACTTCTCCCATTCCTCTGTCTCCTTCTTATGCTGCTCCTTCGCCTTCTCCTCCCACTCCTCTTTCTCCTCGCTACTCAATTTCTTCCACAGCTTCTTCACCACGGTCATGTGGATAGTCACTGGTTCGCTCTTCTTCTGATCCTCCTTCTTTTGACTTTTCCAAGACTCCAGCGCCACTTCGTATTCAGGACGAATGAGCTCGTCGTTGCTCTTGGACCAAAAAGCCATCGCTGGCACAGCCCGAGGTTTCACACCACTGTTTCCGAGGAGATTTTGGATCAGAAGCATGTAGGGATCATCTTTGCTGCTGACCTTGTGATTGTGAGATTTCTTATATTTGTACTTCAGATGACGTTGAATTTGCTGAAGGAGTTAGTGAAGTCAGAAAATAGGCATGCGAGTAAACCGGAATGAGTCACATGAGTACATGGTCATGTCACGTCAGTGCAAAAATCTACTCACGTCTTGCTTGAACTTGACATATTTCGCAACCTCCTTCTCCTTATCTATATGCTTCTGTCTATCTTCGTCGCCCATGGCAGCAAGGTCCACCTCCGGTTTGTCAGGCACGGCAGCTTTGTAGTCGATCTGAGCCAACTGCTCATCAGTAGGCTCATACTCATCACCAAGCTCAGGGGGGAATGCAATGAAGAATTCACAGATGATTTGGACAATCTTTTCCTCAGCGGCACCCTTGTCTTTTGCCTCGTTGTACTCCTCTTGACGGCTTTTGAGGAAAGCGTGACGTTGTCCAACAAAAGCACCGGGGTTGACCATTGTTTTATTTTAGGTGAGCTTGAGTAGGAGAGATAGAGATTTTGTCCTGGATGATATGAACGTGAATGCAAAGTGCTTATGTCCTGCCTATCCATAAGTTGATATATATTTCTCCCAAACAGATTGTACCTCGATTCTGCCAAAATCAAATACAAATGGTGCAGTATCTATGTGATATAGGGTAACTCGGATCTATGAGGGTATTTGTCTATTCATCTTCCTCTTTTACAGCCACCAACTCATGCCTACTTGCCCACACCAACAAGACGAAATGTCCAAGCAACTTAAGTTGCAACGTAGATGTGAATACTATGCTGCGTATGTCCTCCATTCAATGGCTGTTTGCCGTATCATTTACCTATTCAACGTTGACGCAGTAATGCTGAGAAATTAGTGCAACAACGAAGTGCACAGTAAGTCTTCACAGCCGTGTTTTTTTTTTCTAGAAGTTCTCTTTCACCTTACCTGAAATATTTTTTTGCAGGCGTAAAGTACAAGCGCAGGTGTTGACGGAAGAACAAAAGGAGCAGGTGGCCGCCAAGCACCGCATCATCACTGCTAGATATCGGGAAAGCCACCACAACATCCTGGCACACAAAGAGAAGCTTCGTAGGAACTGGTCAGTTCCCATTCACCTGACAACAAATCTAGAGTATTAACAAGGTCTATAGTTTACGGGGAGGCGTTCCTCGTCGCGAAGCTCTCGAAAATTGAAGGCTCCAACGAGAGGCCCGAAAACAGGAGAGAGAAGTGCAGATCCAGGCTCAGAGACAACGCGTGAGGGAGGAATTTGAAAGGAGGATGCGTAAAATGGGGTACTGACCTTAAACGAGCCCCTGTGTTGCATACTAGCTCAGGACCTTCAATTTTACTTATCTTGAGCCATGTGGTATATCTCAGGTTTCATATTTGTTCATCTCGAACACAGCATGGCTTATTTCTTCTTGCGTACACTGAATATTTTAGCAACAAAGAGTATATTCCACAGACATTGACTAGAACAACGGAAAGAAAGAGTATGTTCCAAAAAAAAAGTATGTTCCAAAAAAAAAAAGAGTACGTTCCATTACTGCTGCAGCTGCTGATAGCCCAACTCGAGTTGTCGGTCAATCTCATTGAATTCAGCCTCGGTAAAATCAAAAGAGCTGTATTCGTTGTCATCAGAGCCTGTCCCAGCTGCCAGATCTCCTGAGCCGTAATCCCAACCAAAAAAATCAGATGGCACTGCGACATATCCATTGGACGTCTGAACGATCCACGTGTCTCCTTGAAGATCGGGATCTGAGATATCAATTACAGGAGTCTGATCCACCATTCCATGGTTCTGCGTAAGAATTGCAGGAGTGGGAAAGGCAGGCTCACGCATGAAGCAGTGTCAGTAGTAGTCGAGTGCGTTGCGAAAGGTGTCGAATTTGTTGAACTTCAGGGAAGGGACACCGTCATTGAACTCCCGACATAGTGCCCTAGGTGAAAGGTTAAGAAGATACATTACTGGACAATACAGGTACTCACCACGAAGGAAAAATGCCAATTTGGGATCCCCATACAACTAAATAGGCTGGACCAGTGTCGAAATCCTTCAGCCATTCCAACTCGTCAGGTTCAGGAATTCTCTTGTATGCCATGTACAGAATTGGGTGATCGCCGTTCATCAGTGGAACGACTTCAGCACCACCGACAGATTCCTGACGTGGAGTGCGAGAACAAGAAGGTGTTGCCTGTGTGTATGTGCATGGAGTACATGAGGGTGTCACGGGTGTGCGAGCATGAGAGGGTGTCACAGGTGTACGAGGAGTATGAGAGGGAGTTGCTGGTGTACAAGAAGTACGAGAGACTGCTGAGGCTGGCATGCAAGGAGTATGAGAGGCTGCTGCTGGTGTACGATGAGCTCGAGACGGAGTGGTTGTAGCACGAGGTGATGGAGCTGGATGAGGTGTATTTGCAGCAGGTAGAGCTTGAGACAGAGTGTTTGTAGCACGAGGTGAAGGAGCTGCAGGCTGTTGCACTGAATGAAGTGGATTTGCAGTGGGTATGCTAGCAGTGGTGAGAGCTGGACTAGTGATGGTTGGGCTGCTTGGAGGGAGAACGACTGATGAGATATGAGGTGCACCTGGCACAGGCAGACTAGAATTAAGAAGAAAGGATCAATGAACATTAAGTAGATGTGATCGAGGATGGGACATACCTAGGGGATGAAGGCGTCTCTACCACAGCTTCACCAACAGCTTCACCAACAGTTATGAGTATTGCTGCAAGTCAAGCAGTAAGAAAAAATGTATGGACAAAAGAACACAAACTTACTTTGGCCAGGACGAAGATGAAGATGACGGATAGTTTGGCCTTCAAGGATTGGAATACCACTTGACATGAGCTGATATGAGGTGAAGAATGAGGAAACGTACCTAGTACCAGGCGAAATATCCAAGGTATAAATAAGGCTGACTGACAATTTGAAAAATGGTTGAGAGAAATGAACGAAAAAGGGCAAGGAACTCTGAGCCACACAAACATTGAATCTGATGAGATAGCATGGGCCGATAGATGATTAGATCTGATACTTATGTTACATAAATTGCCTGAGTACCGACATGGCCTGAATACCGACATCACCACGCTAATTTCTACAAAAATCTCGAATACCTTGTGAAAGACTTGTAAGTAAAGGTATCTGAGACCGGCATCGAACTCCTGGGGTATGAATCTGCTGTATATGATACCTCTATGTTGATGTATGGTTCAATAAATCTCACCGAGTTTGACGACGTTCAAAAAGTATGAATATGAAGTGAGTTACCATTACACCCAAACCTTGCACCAAGTCAAAGGTGCAGCATTGGATGTTGGTTCGCATATGTGTTGACAGATTCTCTCGGAGTGTTATCCAACGATTTTGGTATAAAACAGGTCATATACGCGAGCAAACCAACTGTATTTTCAGTGAACTTGTGAAGGCACAAAAAGTATCATGACTACGAGCAAAGGTACTACATAGATTTCAGCTCATCCAAAGTAGAATACATATTTAACCCTTCAGCAACTCGTTGCTTTGCCTTCTCCTCTCGCTGCCTCCTTTCTTCCATAGACATACCCTCCCGGGTTCGAAAGCCATCATCTGTGTAGTGAAATAATCTGCCAGCAGTGTACTGAGTGAACGAATAGCGTGTCTCATCACTGGCGATCGTGGTGTTGGAATGTTGAAGGTACGCCGAAGGTATGAGAATTGTGGCACCAGGTGGAAATTCAATGACCAGACCTAAGTCCCATAAAATTAGGTGCCCGCCTCAAGTATAGTCATATGATCCTAGGGTGGTAATGGCGCACCAGCCAAAGATGTAGTTGAGGTGGTCGATATGCTCCAGAGTCACTGTTTGAGGACCAAAGTTGAACATACACGCTGCAAAGACACTGCCCAAGAAATTCGGATGTAAGGTGTCATCAGTGGCGAAAAGAGTCTGGAGATTGGCGCAATAGAAATCGAATAAACGTGGTGCCCAGTGAGCGAAGGCAGCAGAAGCGTGATGTGCAATTCGAGTAAAACATTTGGTGGAGAGCAGCTTTTTGAGGATTTTTTGGTTCTTCTCCATTTGATAAATTGATTTTACACGCTGTAGATTGCTGAGTATACAGTTTGTAATGGAAATTCAAATACAAACCTCTTGACCACCACTGTACGAAAGACCAATCGCTGTCGCAGAGAAGGTACCACGACGATGTACCTTGTGCTTCTGCTCTAAACTCATGTTACGGTGGGCATCTTCTAGCATTTCGGCAGCCTCTGCAGCAATGTCAGGCCAGGTTGGATCTTGAGGATTGGCGAGTGCCAGAGCGAATACCAGCCCTTCTTGATCAACCATCAGAGCACTAAAACTTTATGAGGGTGTTACTTGCGGCAAGTCAGTTCCTGGCCAAGATAGACAAACCTGCCATCCCAGCGATGAAGTTGGAACTGCCACACAGAATTCTGGCCTACAACTTCCTCCAGTCTCCACTCGCGTCTCCCAGCCTCCGTCTGTCTATTTCTGCCAACGTATCCCGAAGTTGTTTGGCTGATATCCTCACTGTTGAAGTCGGTATTCACGGGCACAGCTTGTTCAACTAGGCGCCGCCTCTTACGTGGTCTAGCTGAGTAATGGGTGGGACCATCCAAGGCTTCCCTGATATGCTTATTCCGGTGATTTGTATGCGAATGTCGGCCCTTTCTGCTCTGAGTGGGGTATTGATCTGACGGTTCGCTGATAAGATTGTCCTCCTGCGAAATCTTTGTCTTCTTGAGTTTTCGGTGACGCGGACGTCGATTTCTTTTCTTAGGATGAGTTGGTACTATGACAGGGATCGAAGGAGGGATGTCCTGGATAGAATCATCCTGGGTAACTATGGGAGGTATAGGTAATGATGGAGGGGTGGACAAAGGGGTTGAGGGTGTAGGAGAGGCGGGCTGAGATGATGGAGGGGTTGACAAAGGGGTTGACGAGGTGGTAGATGACAGGGCTGATACAAAGTTGGGTGAATCAAGTTCGTGGGGATCATGTTCAAAGGTAAGGACTTGTGCTATACGGTCGCGAAGACTGAGCTGTGTTGAAATCACGTGGTTGGTCCAAGACACGAATAACTTGCCAGATTGAGTCTGTTATATTGAAATTGATCTAATTAGCAACTGCCGCATTGAACTTGATATCACCTACTGAGCGAGACAGCATCTAACAGGATCGATCCGTACTTATCATGGAACCATATCAGTAAAAATACCATAAGAAATAATCAAAAGAACATTAAGTGATCTCTGTAACTACGGCGTCGTTGGTGCTCACTGTCAAGTTCCCGGGCTTGAGTACTCGCAGGAGCAGCTCAACTAGCCTTCGTAACAGGAAAGGAGAGAAGGGAGATACAGAAGTTGAAAGATAGCCACTTACCTTTCAGCCATATATCCAACAAGTGAAAGTCTGAAGACAAGAGCAAATGTTCAACGAACTTTGGAAACACGTCACGTGACTTATTGTATCACATGATCACATCACATGATCTTCGACATGACTTTCGTCCTTTCGTCAAGACTCAAAGTACTTCAATGCACTGTAGCTGCCATGGGCAAGCTATGCCACTCAAGTGCTTTCGAAAAGGCTGGGAAACGGCAACGAGGACAACCTAAAGCTTCATCATCTTCTGCAGGAACTTCTTCCTCCTACCACGAATGGCTCCGAGACGACAAATACGATATAGTGCAAGCTCGAACTTCTTTTGTTGATGCTCATGGCTTCGTCAATGAAACACCTCGGTCCCCCCAAAAAGGTCGAGTGTCGGATTTGCAGGGGGAGTCATGGAAGGCCACCGAAGACATGAATTCTGAGGATGATTGGGTGGATGTTCTTGTGGATGCCAACATTTTCGACCCCACAGTCGTTCAACTACTGGATCCCCAGAAGAAAAAGCGGAGCAGAGTCTCAGTGAGTCTACAGACCTTTGTACTCCATATACTTTTGCTTATGATGAATCAGAGAAGGGTGAATTTAGTGTGGAAGGAGAAATATCGTACCCTGTACCTGGATGAGATGCTGCACTGGGAAGGGAGAGGTGAAGTGAGGCTGAAGGAGTTCTGTCCTGACTGCGTGGCGTGCAAGAAGGAGCAACCCAGTTGTGGAGAATATCGATGTATCAACTGCGTCCTGCCAGATCTCACCTGTGCCTCTTGCTGCACCCGTCGACACACCCTCAGTCCTTTTCATAGAATAGAGGTACGTTAATTCAGAGACTTGACAGTTGTGACTGTCTCAACGTAATCCACAGCGGTGGACAGGTTCCATGTTCACCAGAACTACCCTCGGCAAACTTGGATTGTCTCTACAGCTTAATCATTTGAATATGCGTTGTGCAAACCCCCGGCCTTGTCACAGCAAATTCCGAGTTCTTCATACCACCGGCATTCATGAACTTCCAGTGTATTATTGCGAATGCGAGCACCAAGTGCCACGACACATTCAGCTTCTTCACTGTGGTCTGTACCCTGGGACTCAAGAAATTCCAAAAACATGCGTGACATTCGAACTTTTGCACCTACTTCACATTCTTTCCTTGACATCAAAGACCAGCAACTACGACTTCTACCGAACGCTTGAAAAGTTGACCGATAGCACTGGCATTGACGTTCCTAAATCTCATTATCACTCCCTCCATCTGATGACCAACCAATGGCGCCATCTCAAGCTTCTGAAGCGGGGAGGCCGCGCGCACGATCCCTCCCCTTCTCGTGTTGAAAATACTCAGAATGGCGAACTTGCCTTGCTTTGTCCCTCCTGCCCTCACCCAGGCATCAATTTACCCCCCAATTTCCGAGAAATTCACTTGGACTCTCAATTCCTATATTGCCTGATTCTCGTTATGGACGCGAACTTCAGGTTGAAAAACCAGTTGGTCTCCTCATACTCACGGGACCCTGGTCTTGGTCTAGGCTGGGCCTACTTTGTTGAATGTGGCCCTTACAAAGAGCATATCAAGAATCACCTACATGAAGATGACGTATGTATATCTACCTTCTATTGAGTGTGAACATCTACGCTAACCTGTTAGAATTCTACCAGATCAGCACTTGCGTCGGTTTTGCAGCTCTGGCAAAAGCTGTGATGAAATTTTCACGAGGCTTGAGGTACACTGGAGTTGGCGCCGTGTCATGTGGGAGGTCGGAGATGGTCATGCCAAATGGAGTAGGCAACTTGGAGAAGGGTGAACGGTATGTGGTGCTTTGATTTTCTAGTCGAGCACGGTGACTGATTCTTTCTTTTTAGCTACGCGAATATGGATTATATTTTTGGATCGGCCCTCAAGAACTTCAAGTTCAACGACGTCCACGACTTGCTAATATCATACGATATTGCGTGTCAGTGGTTCATCAACCTGCCTAAAAGGATAAAGGACCAGTGGCCGGAACACCTCAAACCCTCTTTTGATATCAAGGCGGAGCCGGCAATCGGCAAGTTTCACGAACCTGCTCACGGTCAGAAAAACCACGCCAAGTACTCTTTGAACCTCATTAGCGGAGTGGGGAACACCAATGCAGAAGGCCCTGAACAAATCTGGGAAGGACACAATGCGCTCGGTAATTCCACGAAAACGATGGCACCTGGGACTCAACATCTCGTCCTTGACGACCATCTCAATTTCTGGAATTTCTTAAAATTGATTGGATTGGGTGAGTGTTGTCTTTTTCCGTTGTGATGTCTTATTAATACATTTGCATTTCAGGCCATGCCTATATCAAAAAGTACTGGAAGGCAATTCAAGATCGTAATGCGCAAGTTGAGGCGCATGACGGTTGGACGGAGCGTCTCCCAGAGGATCTGGTGAAGAAGTGGGAGGGTATATGTGTTGCCTGGGAGCAGGTGCCTTTTCCGAAGTCAGACGTGGAAGATCCTTTCGAGATTAAGGAAGAATGTAAGCTTTTTCATTTTAATACCACCTCTCCCACACTAATGAGCTGTAGTCATGAGTGAAGAGCAGGCTTTGAAGGAGCTAGAGCTTGAGGACGAAGCTTGTCGTGGGAACGGCGGGACGGGACACAACATAGTGAGCACTGCTGGGTTTGTTAGTCTGGGCCTGGCAATAAAACAGGCAAAGTATGTTATATTTCTACAAATCATTTACATTTATACTGATCTAAGTTGAATAGATACGATCTCATTCAGGCTGTTGCTGCGAAGAACGGCAAACGAGGCGACTGTGATATCGTCAACCAACAACAGACGCTGCGTGAGAAGCTGCAGAGCTATGAGCACATGAGAGCCATCTATATGCCCGGGCTCTTGCAGTTTCTCATCGACTCACAGGAGGATCTGGATGGCGTGGCTTCGGAGGGTGTGAATCCCGAAGAGGTCAAACTTTGGCTACCTTCCGACATCCCGGCTGTGCATCATCTCGAAGTTTGCGCCCCAGGCTTGCCCGACATTGAAAATCGATTGTTGACTGCCCAATGCCATGACACCATACACGCTCTCTGACATACCCTCTGCGTGAAGAGCCGGATGGTAATCTTCAAGAACAAGAACATTCGAGGCCAACGTCCGGGTATCCGTTCGCGAGCAGTCATCGACTGAGTGCACGAGTGTGCAAAGGCATTTGCGTGAAAGTATCGAGTAGTGAGGGAGGCAAAGTGCAGGCTGGTAGGACTGGGAGACTGGGAGCTGGTGCTGCGTGAGCTGAAGGACACCGATATTCGTTCCTATCGCGACCAAGCACTACTCAAGAAAGGTCCAGGTTGCCAGGGTATAAACAAGGATAGCGAGGAACCTCCAGAAGTGCCGGTGGAAGTGGCTACAGAGGAGGACGGGATCAATCTGTGGACAGAGGTCAGGGAGGACAGGTGTGAGGGTGGGCGTGAAGGTACTGGGGAGACACATCGCCTCAACTCTTGGATTTGGACCGCTGGCCCTGGATTGAGCCTTCAGGATGGTGCGGATGACAAAAATGAGGTTTGCCGATCGGAGTGGTGCCGGAGCTGTGCTCGTGCAATGCGTGTGAAGGAGGAGGTGATCTTGCTACAAGAGGAGATGCGGAGGACCCTTGAGTTTTTAGCCTGGAAGGAGCAGTGGTGGAGGACCCAGGAGAGCGTGTGCCCTGCCAGCGAAGAGGTGGATGAAGACCTAGCAGAGGGTTTGCATGCCTACGCGAGCACCCAAGCTACATTCATGCAAAACCTATGCATCTCCTTCCGATCCCTTTGGAGTCAGGCACTTCCTAATGACTACAAGAACCCTACCCATCAAGAGAGCTGGGACCAGAGTGAAGAAAGTGGCAGTGACAGCGACGGGAGCGATGGCAACGACAGCGACAGCAGTGGTGATGATGAGGGTACTGGCGAGGGTGATGATGTGGACAATCCTTCCTTGTGTCTGTAGTGGTGCACGTATTCTGAATATACTGTTTTTTGAGCTTTTTTTGTGGTATCCCAGTTTTTTCGGAAATTGCTATTCTATTATGTAATGTGACTGCCTAATAGAGATTTTAATGGCCGGTGCTACCGTTGCGCGGCGGCACTACATATTTTTGGCAAATTGAGTAATTACATAAGAAATCCAAAACAGGAAGGCAAGCCGTTTGCAGATGTAGATGCAGAGGGCATGGGAAATGGCCTGAATAGCCTACTGTAAGCGGAATTTGATGTGGCACCAGCCTCACCCTAGTGGGATACATGTCTATCTAGGGTGGTCTATTAACCTCTGATGTATCATAAATCAAGGTCAATACTCCTTTTTTGATGCATCCAGCTGGCAGATACAGGTGTTTTCAACAGGTTGTTGTAGTATCGCAAGGTGGCGCCTGCCAGGAATGATGCCGCAAATGCTATTTTTGACTTTGCGGTGGAATAAATGGTAGGTTTTGCGGTGAACATATTTTCACAGCTGTCTATAAAGGTCGACCATTCTTTCCTGTTTGTCCCGTCAAATTCTTTCAGCTTATTGATATCTAATTTTGCTTCTCGGTTCAAAGCTCAATTGATTTCTTCTCATTCCCGTTTCTCAGCACTATCTTCTGTACTTCTACCATCACGACCATCTCGACCATCCCGACCGTTGCAGCCGTCTCGACCATCACAACTGTCTCGACCATCTCCCCAACTTCCTCCTCTAGGCAGTCCCCTCAGTGGCCTGGATCCTCCATCCCCTCCCTCTGTTGCGCTAGTGTCCCTCCCTTTTGATGCGTCTCCTTTACTTGTTCCTGAACTTCTATTATTATCGTCACTATCAAGACGATGATTCCAACCCCGTGTAGGGGGTATAGGTGGAGTGCCCCCTCCAGTTCTCCCTTCTTCTGGTATGTCTTTTCTGTATTCGTTATGTTCACCTTTCCCATTCTCATTGTTTTCCTCATCGTACCCATAATCCTTTGGATCATTAGGATCATTTGGAGGTCCATCCCCTCGGCCCATACTTTGTTCGGGTGCCTTTCCCTTGTCCGGAGTGAACAGATATTCACGTTGTTTGCGATAGTGTGCCATTTCAGATGATGTGATGGAATGTGGTGATTGAACCCGTTCATGGGGTACGAATTCCATATGTGATGTGGTTAGATTTGAAAAAGTTTGCTGATTCTTGGTACTCATGTGCAGTGGTCTGTTTCTTTCTGATTCGAAGCTCTTCCTTCGCTTACTCTTATCGTCTTTCCTTTTTTCATACAGAGTTTGTGATGGATTAGTGGTTTGTGATGCTTTAGAATAATCGGACACATCTGATGAATCCATAGTTGGTGGCCTGGTTGAGGGTCCTTCGTTGTGAGTCGTCCCTTGGGAATCCGCATTTCTGGTACTTGTTATGGAATTACTTGGCAGATTTACAGCAGGGATGTTCGTAGACTGTTCGACAGGTGATGAGGTCCTTGAGAATATCGAATCTTCTGTATCCGATGAGTTGGGACTGGGAGTCGGCGTGGCAGGTACAGGTGAAGGAGGTGATGATGTATCATGAGTTGGTGCACTAGTACTAGAATGTGAGGATGTTTGTGTTATCATTGGAACGGCTGTTCGTCGCAAGTAGTTTCGAGGATCTAAATTGAAAGTTAACATTTTTTGCGAGTCTAACAACATACCTTCGTTGGGAGTATTTAAGATTTCATCTACAGTATTGGGTCCAATCCTATCACGTAATGGGAGTCTTTGTACTCCTCTAGGTTGCCACATTTGTCGTTCTCTTTCTAATCTTGGAGGTATCCATATCAATCTCCCTTCTGGTACTCTAATTTCCTGCGCTCGATTCAAATCTTCGATCTCATCTTCATGGAACGATGGTATATTAGAAGGTCGAGGTGGAAGATCTAAGTAATCCGTGGAACTGTATTCATTTCGAGTATCCGGATACGGTCTCTGGCCTCCAAAATTACCAGAGACCAATTCTCTCACCATCTTGGCACGATTTCTCGTCCTCTCATCATCGGCAGCATACTCATTATACTCCTCTTCTTCCTCATCTCTGAATCTCATTGCATATCTTGGCACCCTCCTTCTTCAATTGTCATATGGTATGGACTCCTCAAATTCTGTGGGGTATGGTGGAACGGGGTCACGTATTTCATATTCAGTGTTTACAGGTGAGTGTCTTCGTGTTCGAGGGAACTCAGAGCTAGAAGAACTTGAAGAAATGTTTATAGGTGGCCCTCTAGGTCCAGCCCATGGGGTCGGAATGCGCTGGTCCACTGGCATTCTAGTTCGACTCACCAATCATTCAGGTCTCATTGGTGTTTCAAATCGTACATCTTGTCGTCGATATTCCTCTAGTACTCGTCTCTCATCAGGTGTTAATAGCTCTGGTTCTTCATCTTCTACCCTCTGACGTCGGACACATATATTCGAATCCCTTAGGGGCGTAGATGTCAATAGGTTCGACTGAATTACCTGTGGTAGTTGGGAGTTTTCGGGGTTTTCTTGGGGCACACGGGATAAATTTAATGTTTCTTGCTGGTGAGTTTCCCTGCTCATCTCTTTGTTCGATATTCTTATTGAAGATCCTTCAGTTACTACACGTTCTCTTTGTCTGTCAGACCTTCTGTCATTACTTATGCTCCCTCCAGACAATATTGATTCCGCAAGTCTCAATCTTTGTGATAGTGCGACCACTGATAATGTGAGATTTGGGACTTCGTTTGCCACCTCATGAGAATTCAACACTCTTCGTAAATATGGCTGTTGTGAGTATTCATATAGGTTTATTAGATCTTCACGAACATTTCTACACATCAACGCTAGCAATGCGGTTTCTGACATGTCTTGTGGTTCTGCTTCTACCATTTGTGTCATGAGAATAATCCATTCCCTATTAGTGCATGTCGGGTCATTTCGTATTCCTAAATCATCTAACAAGTACCTACAGGCTATCGCAAGTGCTCTAATCTGATCAGCAGATACAGTTCGCGCCATCTCAATATCCTCTGTTGACGCTTCGGATGAGTTCGAGTTGGCTGACGAAGGAGGACGAGATGGATTGTGATTTGGAGGCCGAGGCGAAGAGGTTAGTACTGGTCCGTCATGACTATGTTGAAAAATACTTGGTACACCCTCCATATAGCTTTGCATTGGTGCACTTCCCGTTGACTCTTGCCACCTTCCTACTATTTCAGATTCAGCTGTAGGATTCTCCAATCTGATATCTTCTTGTCCCTCTTCATTCTCCCCTCGTCTTCCTCCTCCATTAGAATTGCTCATGGTTCCAGCATCTCTCCTTCTATTATTGCGCAACGTCAAGGATGTTAGTATAGGATTTCGTGTATCAGATGTTTCAGATCGATCATCTACCACTGGTGCGTTGCTATGTCTTGAAGTTTCCGTTCGTCCCTCGTACGGTTCTTGTAATATCTGTTCACTCACTGTTTGCACAGGCGGTAATGGATCCATGTTCTGTTCTCTGTAAACGTCAGCTCATAGCATCTCAGTAAAAAGTGAGGCTCTTTGTCGAATAGGAGAAATAGGTGTAATGTCAGCTAGGTTGAATCCTGTAGGTCTAGGATATGTTCTTCGTCGTCCTGGTCTTACTTTGGGATTTATATTATGTTCACTACCTTCTCCTAATGTCCGTCCTGGAGTGGAAAAGGGTACAAATGAATTATCTTGGTTTTCGCTGATAGTTGCGTGTGTGAGATTTCGGCTGTCGGGTGTAAGTACAAAGTGTCGAGGTGATTCTTCTTCCTCCTGAGTACTTTCGTTTCATGTAATAGTTCTCGTAGGCATTAACTATGTAAAGGTAGCCTAGATATTATGTTAGGATCTAAGTTTGTTATTTCTATAAGTATTGTATTTACTCAAGGAAATAAATGATAGATCTAATTAGTTATTGTACAGGAGTAGCTAATGCTAAAGAACTATCTACTTCTGTGAATGGATTGATGTGGATCTTACAGACTACTCTTCTGTTCAGATGTAGTCAAAGGAATTTGTGTAACTGCTTCACTTATAGCTGTTAGTGGCAGTTAAAAATTAGATGTAAGGTAGTTAGTAAGTACTCAGTAATTAGTGTTATTATTGAGGACTTAGAGTTTAAGGTCAAGAGCTACTCAATTGTTGAATAGTTCTTTGTAGTGGTTGGTGAATAATTCAAGGTTGTATTGTCAAAATATCTAGGCTACTTTACATGATTTCGCGAGGGTATTTATATATACTCAAGTACTATTACTAAATTTGGTATCTACTGTATATACAGCTGCGTAATGCTGCGTAACGCTGCGTAACGCTGCGTAACTGCGGCGTAGTACTGCATAACTGCGCTTTGACTGCGCCGCAGTTCTAGTCTTACTAAGTAGAAGTATTATTGTAATATAGATTACTGTAGAATAAGTCATAACAAATGAATAATCCGTTTCAAGCATCTACTAGATGATTAGTAAGAAAATTTGGTGCCCTCTTACTTTGTTGACCTCTATTTTTTCTGCACATGTTCCTAACATTACTTCCTCCCTTCTCGAGCCGGAGCCCTCGACGGTCAAAGTTACGAATTCCTTCACTATCATAGGGTCGTATAGGTGGGAATTAGTGGAACCAAGGAGGTTTTTAGGTGCATCATCTTTTAATACTAGAGATAATCGTGGTTTCAATTTTGAAAATTTTCAGCCAATTAACCACTATCGTTCCATCATCTTGCGTTGTTCCTTGGTTCGGAGTTACAAGAATTCGTCTATTTCATCTGTCAATCATCTTCGTTGCAGGGACGGTTGAGGTTGGGATTAAAGTTGAGGTCATTATCAATGTTCTAGTGCGAAGAAGGGGTATGTCGTTGATACTTTCTTGCGTTTTCATTGACTGACTTGTTTTTCTGGTTCAATTTCTCCAGATACAACAGTCCTCGTGTCTTCGTCGCAATATGATCATTTCCCCTCCTTATCATAACGAAAAAAATCCCGTATTCCTATATAACCTGTCGATTTTCGTGTTTACTTCTCCATTGAATATACACTTAATTGCATTGTCATGTCTTTTACCTCTTCCCTTTCAAACTACCAAAAGCTTAGTAGCTCTACGGAATCGTTGGCGAGTTCTCTCAGTTCCGACGATTCTGTGGAGATTATCACGTCCGGCCCTCTTCATTGGACACGCGTTCCTATTGCTCCTCCTCCTAGCACAGTGGGTTCCGACAGTCTTTCCTCTACTGATAGGTACGCTCTATTAGCTTCTCAAAACTCCCTTTTTGACTTACTCTTTGTCATTTTCCCGATAGTGACAGTGATATGAAGGTGCCTTCAGTGCACTTCGCGTCTTACAATGAGGTTCGGGATCCGAGTTCAGTGCCTTCGTCTGACGAAAATAGTTGTTCCCATATTCCATGAGCTATACTTTAACCTTATTTACTCATTCGTTGTTTTGACTCTTTCAATCTTTGTAGGGTAATTCGTAACCTCGATCATCAACTATCTTTGGCCATGCATGAACGTTCTCTTATGCAAAATGCTAGAGATTACATGGCGGGGTGAGTTTTTTCAACCTGAATCTTTTTCTTCAGACTTATTTATTCTTAATTTACCTAGTCAACTCATTCGTATTCAGAGTGACATCAACTGGTTCAAGGGGGAAAACCATCGACTCCTTATGCTTGCTACCGATCATCAGGAGGAGTTGAAACGTGTTGGTCGCCTTCGACAATCTTATCACGCTCTTGTAAACGCACAAGCCGGTAGGAACCGAGAGTTGAGGGAGGTGAAGGAAGAATTGGAGGCGCTTCGTGAGAGTAACTCGGATGATAATAAGCTCCGGGATATTCTCTCAGAAGTAGCTTACTGTGGCCTCTTGGCGGATCCTACACCTTTTCTCACCCTTATTCGAGCTGAACTTCATGTGCTAAGCTACGGAACTCGTATGGCCCTTCAAGAAGATCCTGTCCAAGATAACATCGCTTTATCGTCCTTTCATGACTGGATGATTGAAAGTTTGGATGAAGTGGAGCGGGCCATAGTTCAGATTTATCAGACGCGGGACCTTTTACTTCACCAGCCTTTAGCCAATAAGGGAATTGAAGATCCTATCCCTTATTTCTCCAACATTTCCGGTCAGACTTTCCCTGATGCTTGGTCATTGGGGGGTCCCTTTGTTTGTGGTATTAAATTATGGGCTGATAGTCCTCTTCGTGTACCTGTTATGACTGCTCGTGAGTCTTCTTCTTCTTTCAATTCTGATGCCGGTGATGCAGATGCTGTATGAACCCTGGGGATAATTAATTATTATGTAGGACAAATGTATATGTCTTGGTTTAGAAGAGAATAAAATTCATCTTGTAGGCCTCCTTTTTTTATCTGTTCAATCTTTTTGAGTCTCAGCTATGACTTTTTCAAACTCTCCCTCTCGTAAGTTCTCTTTTAATGGGTGTGACTGATGAAATTCTTCTATCAATTCTTGGGATCCAACGACATGGTGTAATGGTTCCCACGTATCTCCCTCTGGTTCGTACCCCTTCCATCTAACTAAATACTCCATTTTACCTCGCCTTCGTCTATTATCTAATATCTGTTCTACTTCGTAGTGTTCCCCTTCGTCAATCTCTACAGGTGGAGGTGGGGGTTGTCGTCGTTGAGGGAAGTGTTCGGGTGGGTGTTCCGTTAATAAATCTACATGAAAAACATTATGCAGGGCTTGCATGGTACGTGGTAGTTCAATTCGGTAAGCGTGGTCTGATATCTTTTTTAAGATTTTAAATGGTCTGTAGTTCTTGTAATCTAATTTTTTGGTAGGTCTTTTCGTCCTTATGTTTCGTGCATTTAACCATACTTTGGTACCAACGTCCCACTCTTTAGGCGTACTTCTTCTTTTCGGGTTCATATATCTTTCAGCTGTTTGTGCACTTCTTCTTACTTCGTTTCGCAGGTATTTGTGTACCGTTTTCATTTCTTCAGCTTTCTGATGTGCATAATGATTCGTGACTTTCTTCAGAGATACTGTTAGTCGAGGGTGAAATCCCTTATTCGCAAAAAAGGGTGTTACGCCAGTAGTGTCACTTGGTGAGTTATTATAGGTGAATTCTGCCAGCAGCAGCCACTCCTCCCAATCACTTTGGTCGTAATTAACAAACATACATAAGTATTGTTCTAACGTTTGATTTGTACGTTCCATTTGTCTGTCGGTCTGTGGGTGGTACGCCGTAGAATAATTAGTTTTTATTTCTAATGCTTCACACAGGGATTTCCAGAAACTTGATACGAAGGTCATTCCCCTGTCTGAAACAATGTCTACTGGTAAGCTGTGTTTTGCAAATACGTGTTGCAGAAATAACTTAGCTAACTTTGCAGCATTGTCATCTGTTCTACACAGTACGAATACTGCTTGCTTGGTAAGTCTACATACAACTACCATGATAGCATTAAATCCATTTGATTCAGGGAGTTCACCTATGTGATCTACTGATATGGACGACCAGGGTCTTTCTCCGATTGGTAGAGGTTTCAAGAACCCAAAGGGTTTCCTTCTCGTACTTTTTGTCCTTAAACATTCATGACAACTTCTTACATATCGTGCTACGTATTTGTGGAGTCCTGGCCAAAAGTAAGTCCTTAAAATCAAACTTTTTGTCTTCCTAATTCCTGGATGACCCCGTAGTTTATGATCATGATGAGTTTGGAGAATCCGTAATCTGAGTGCTTCGTCATTAGGTATGTATATCCTTCTGTCCCTTAATAGTAACCCATTCTGAAGCTTAAACAGTCCAGGTTCGTCAGACTTAGCAATTTGAGCGTACTTTGTCCAATATGCGTCCTTCTTAGCTCTACATATCTTGGAGATGTCTGCCTCGTCATTCATGATCAAATTAGTCAAGAGTCGTTCAGGTTGGAGTAGGATTTTATGGTTCTCCTTATTTATATCTGACTGTTCAGATTTCTTTGGGTAAACATCGGATCGTCTTGTTAGCGCGTCAGGTTTCCCTCCCAATCTGCCAGGCCTGTAATTTATCACAAAATCGAATCCAGATAGAAACTCAGACCACCTAGCTTGACGACAACTTAGGATTTTGGTAGTGGTAAACCATTGGAGATTATTATGATCTGTGAAGACTTCGATACAGTATTTGGACCCTTCAAGGTAAGCACGCCATTGTTTGAACGATTCCACTATTGCTAACATTTCTTTGTCATAGATATCATAGTTTAACTCAGCTGCGTTCATACTTCTGGCGTAAAACGCTATAGGATGAATTTCTCCGGTGTCCGGTAGCTGCTGGGATATGATGGACGCAATTGCGTAGTCGGATGCATCCGATTCCACTATGATAGGTAGGTTTGGATCAAAATGACGCAGTATAGGAGCTTCTTGGAAGGTATCCTTCAAGAGTTGGAATATACGTTCACATTCCTCACTCCAGTCCCAAGGTATGCCCTTTCCTGTAAGGCGCGTCAGTGGTTTAACGATACCTGAATAGTTATCTATAAATCTACGGTAAAAGTTAGCAAAACCTAAAAAGGATTGTAGTTCTTTAATATTCGTAGGTCGTTCCCAATTTCTTATGACTTCAACCTTCTTGGGATCCATTTTTACCCCTTCAGGTGATACTATAACCCCCAAATACTCGACTGAATCCATATGGAATTCGCATTTCTCCGGCTTGATGTGTAGATCGTGATCTTCCAACCGTTGCAGTACTTTCGAGACATGTTCTCGGTGCGTGTCCTCATCTTGGGAATAGATTAATATGTCATCTAGGTACATGATGACGAAATTATCTACCATGTCGCGAAACACATCGTTTATAAAGTGTTGAAAAACCGACGGTGCGTTAGTTAATCCAAATGGCATAACTAAGTACTCATACGCACCATAGCGTGTTCTGAACACGGTCTTCCACTCATGCCCTTCTGCCACCCTGATATTATTGTATCCTGCACGTAGGTCTAATTTAGTATAAATTTTAGCCTTTCTTAATTGATCAATAAGGTTTCCTATTAATGGCAATGGATACCTGTTTTTTCTAGTCAATCTGTTGAGGGCACGGTAATCTACGCACAACCGAAGTCCGCCATCTTTTTTATTAGCAAATAATATGGGAGCCCCTATTGGTGAAGTCGAGGGTCGAATGAACCCCTTATCCAACATTTCATCTATATAGTCTTTAAGGACCTTTAACTCTTTTTCTGACAAATTATACAGCTTACCGTATGGCGGCAACTTACATCAGCGAAATATGCACACTGTTATATGTGATATTTAAGGGCTCTGTAAATATCAAAAGTACATATGAGATCAGCCTTCACTTACGATTCGTTTAAATTATGATCGAATTCTGGTAAGCCACATATAAGCATCCCGGGGTTGGTGTAAGCGGCATGTAAAAGAGCTGAGATCTTATAAGGGACCTGTAAAGTCCTTTCASCCTTATAATCCTTACAGCGTGTAGAAGTGAAATATAAGGCTTTCATCCATTATAAGAAAGCGCAAGAACATAAGACTTTCATGGTATATACACAGTACATAAGCAAGGAGAGTGGAATACTTATAGCCTCTAGCGCAGTCTGTAGCCCTCACCCTGTCACACAACCAAATCATGGATCAAGAAATTAAATTCGCAATAAGTAGCTACGACAAAGCAGAAGTAGTACATAGAATCTGAGCGAGCAATAATGATGGCAGCAGCATTTGATCAAGCAAGTCTGAATGATGTAGGTCAGATAACGAGAACTAATGATGAGCAACACACACACACACCTAATATTCAGGAGAGCCGTGAGCAGGTGTCTCGGGCACCGCGGGAGATGGGGTACGAGTGGGGATGTCATATTCAGGTACATCTACGTACATTTCCCCTGCATCAGGTACACCATCATCTGTAGTTCCATCTCCGAGTTTCTTGAGCTCACGCTGACGGCGACGCTCAGCACGGATCTTGGCCAGGTCGTTGACACTGTTTGGATTGAGAACAACAGTGTCCTCATTCGAAGTAGTTGGAAGTGTCTTTTTGAACTCGAAGATATTCCTATGTAGAATATCATAAGCCAAATTGTTAATTACATAGAGATAAAACTTAACTCGTTCCACCACTCGAGAGTCTCCTTCGTCCAATCATCTTCAGGGTCATCAAACAAATCCATTATGGCGTAATAGAAGTCTTTGAGATTAAAAGTCCCGCACCACTCTCCCCATTCCTGGGTATCCGAAAGCGCAAAGTAAGCCTGAAAAAAGTAGCCACGTCATCAGAAGAAGAATACGGAGTACATGGGACACATACATGCATGGTCGCGTAAGCGATAGTTTCCTTCGAAACAGATGTAATGCCGAGTATCTTCGCGTTGGAGGCACGCGTTGGAGCTAGCTTCGGTTGGCGACCTGAGCTTGGTGATGTAAAGATAGTGCGGTAAACCTATAATGAGATAACTTCGTAAGAGGTAAAAGAAAGATATAAATAAGACGTACCCGAGGAAGAATGTAATTTTGCATTAAGCCCTTCTCAATATCGTCGGAATCGAAAACATCCAGATCGTAAAGCAGCATTGGGAATTGCTCTGCAGTGAGAACAACCTCACCACTGCGAAGTCGATCTATCAATGCACTAAAGAGCGATGTTAACTTGAGTGGTGAGAATTAGGATAAAAATACGTACATTTCCGAGTCCTCCTCATCCCTATCCTGAGATTCTCTGGCCCTCTCTGCATGCTCCACATGACACTGCTCATATATTTCGTGAGGGCAGAGAAACTCTGCAATATGCGGATGGTTTACACCACGATCACTCTTCAGTCGTCCAGTGGATAGCGGGGGGTCGAGAATATCGAGAGGGCCAAGAGGGATGAGCTTGTGAATATTATCCTTGGCGCGGTTCGTGTCATTCTGTCGAACATTCGTCACAAGCTCATTAATCTGTATACACTCAGTCAGTAGTTCAAACGAAAATCACAAGCAAAATACACATACCGCAGCAAGAAATTCGTCGAACACCTCCTCATTATCATCGTTGCTCATAAGCTCACGCAGGAACTCGTCGAAACCAGGCACGTAGTCTTGAATCTTCTTGAAGGCAACCAAATGGCGCTCACGATCCTCATCCGTCCTGATACATTGTTAGCTAGAATAAGGAAGGTATCAAAGTGAATATATGCGTACATTCCATCATCCATATGCCTATGTTCCTGTGTCATACTGTCAATTCCTAAGCGAAGGACCGAGTCGATGGAAAGCCAAGCGTCGCAAGCCCTGGGAAACCATTTCCCAATCTTGAGGTACGAACCGAGAGTCGCGGAACTGAATAAAGGAAAGACACAGTTAGCACTGAGAGTATCCAATATAATATCGTACTCACCAATCCTTCCTCCTTCTTTTCCTGGCAGGTTGAATAGCGAGCAAAGATTTGAGTTCTTCCACGGTACGTTTTCTTTTTGAAGTAGCGTCATCTTCAGTAGTCGTGTCTTCTTCCTCCTGGTGAGTGTCCGATCGGTCTTGATCTGAGAATCCAAGTGCAGGATCTGGTTGAGATGTTGGTGGAGTGAGTTGGATAGCCTGCCGATCTTGTTGAGCTTTTGAACTGCGTGCATCTTGAGTATTTTGTCCATTGAAAGCCGGTAGCCGTGCTGTTGAGGTTGAATTGCGTGTCGATTGAGATGAAGCAGAGTTTAGAGAAGTCGGAACGCGTTTTTTTTGGATAACGCGTTTTTCTTGAACTACGGGAACGCGTTTTTCTTGAACTATGAGGCGTGTTCCATGAGTTGAAGGGTTACAGGCATCTTGGCGCGTTGTGTTAGAATGGGGGTTTTTTTGAGCAGGACGAATACTAGACTTCAAAGGAGGTGCAGAGCATGAGCGAGTACGTCCCAGAGGCATGATGGAAGTAACGAAGAAAGAAGCAGACTCACCCAGCGTCGGACTTTTATTCCTTTGATCATGTGACCGCATTGACTGTGTTGACTGCTTTCATCGCTTTCATCGACTCTGTCTTCCTCACCACTCAAGAACATCGTTTGTGTTTGACGCAAACGATATTCTTGAAGATTCTTCGAATACATTAACTATGCCATATACTTGTGTCTTATGCAACCGTTCCGACTTCAAAAACTCGCAGGCTCTTGGGAGACATCGGGTCAGCTGTCCTAAACGAAAATCATCAATGAGGGACTTATTCCACAGAGCGAAGCAGGCTAGAATAGCTGCAGTGGAGGCAGATCAAGATGATGATGTAGCACAAGATTCAACAATGGTAAGTTTCAACATATTAATTAAAGAAAGTTACATGCATCTGACTCAATACCTGTCCTACCCAGTCCACTGAACCTATCCCAGAACCAATTCCTGATCCCATCCCAGAGACCATCCCAGAACCCATCCCTAACCCAATTCCTGAACCTCCTTCTCGTCGAACTCGTAAACGACCAGCACGCTATGACGATTTCTTAGTCTCAAGTCAGTCTGCGTTCGTTAAAGGGCATCGAAAGCAACGGGAAAGGACGCCAACACCTATTCCTCCAAGTCCATCTCCTCCTCCTCCTGCTCCACCTGAAATCTTCCTTGAAACACCAGATATTTTCTTCGAAGAAACTGCCGGTGTTGAGAGCGAGTTATCGGCTGAAGCAGAGCCTGCTACCGTCTTTATGAAAACTGAACCAAATGCTTTTGGATTATACCGTGTTTATGAGAATTTTTTCCCGTCTCATGACCCTGATGAAGTCCTTACTACTGAAGATGTTGCCGACTCCTCCACCTTCCATACAAAACCCTTGGAGACACCCGACCTCCCTCTTAATCCTAGCGCACCTCAACTTCACCCCGACCACTCTAAGCCTACTACTGAACTACCATTTTACGCACCATTTAGTAATGCTTCGACACATCTTCTTATGGATTGGTACGGGGTAGGGGGGAATTTGACGCTATCGAAGCTTCAGAGTCTCAATGATGACGTTCTCAGCAATCCGTCTTTTAAGCTTTCTGAACTTGACGGCTTCAGTGCTAGGCGGGAAATCTCTCGGATGAACGAGTATATCACCCCTGCCTCATCCTCAGCATCTCCTGACCACAACGCAGCTGATTTTTTCGCTGCAGCAGATGGATGGTATCGGGGACGTGTCAGCATTCCTGTTCCACGTGCAAGACACAAATTCGCAAGTGAGGGCGATGCCCCTCAGCTAGTAATTGAGGACATTTGGTACCGGAAGCCACTTGAGGTCATAAGAGCAGCCTATGAGAATTCCTCTGCGTCAAACATCCACCTCAAGCCTTTCAAACAAATGTGGAAGCCGTCGGAGGATGAGCCTGTCACTCGGGTCTATGGGGAGGCCTACACCTCGGATCGAATGTTGGATATGGACCAAGAACTTTGTAGACTGCCAAAACCTGACGACCTCGAGTCAGTAATTGCTGGGATGATCCTTTTCTCTGACTCTACACACTTGGCGCAGTTTGGAACTGCATCTCTTTGGCCAGGATATCTTTATCTCACTGGAATCACCAAATATATACGACTGAAACCCTCGTCATTCTCAGCTCATCACATTGTATACTTTCCATCGGTATGTTATGATGCTCTTTTCTTCAATGACAACCCCCATTAATGTGTTCTCTAGCTCCCGGCTCTTATAACTGACTTCTACCAGAATGAGTTTGGAGAATCACCATCAGACCAGGAGTTGACTTTTCTCAAACGCGAGCTCATGCAGGCCATATGGAAATTGATTCTTGATGATGAATTCAAGAATGCATATGCCAACAGCACGGTATTCCATTGCTTTGATGAAGTGCTGCGCTGTTTTTTCCCTCGATTTGTGACTTATTCGGCCGATTATCCAGAGAAGTATGAATTCTTGTCTTTTTCTTGATTCTTATTTATATTAATGCTCTGTGTAGAATTCTCTTGATCTGCATCAAATATCTTGGGTTTTGCTTATGTCTGGGTTGTCTTGTGAGTAAGCAGCAAGTTTTGCAGCTTGGTGGGAAACGCGACATGCTCCGTCGAATCACGAAGTGGCGAGTTGATTCTAAACAACGGCAAGATAAGATTTCGTCAGCACGCCGCTGGATCTTTGAGAATGGCGCTGCTGTTCAAAGTAAGCGTGTTGGTGACTTGTTGGATAGCGAATCACTTGTTCCAGTACATGTAAGGACAACTACACACTCTCAATTAGAAACCTGATTGATTTTTCCCAGAATACTTTCTCTAGCGTGCTTTTCCCCCATGGGCATGATTTCTATCTCATGTTTCCGGTTGATATTTTGCACGATTTCGAGGTTGGAGTTTGGAGGGACATTTTCAAACATAATGTCCGCCTTCTTTATGCTTTTGACTCAAAACGAAACACAGTTAATCAACTCGATGGAAGGTGTTTCCCTTCATTTCTTCCATTTGATAATGACTTATTTGTTTCAAGATATCGTCAGGTTCCTACATTTGGCAACGGCACAATCCGACGCTTCCATAACAATGTATCAGAGATGAAGAAACTAGGTGCTCGAGATTTTGAAGACTTACTCCAGGTACAGTATTTCTCATCTTCTAGAAGTGACGCAGTTATGTTTACTTGAATTTCCATGTTTTCCTCAGTGTGCGCTCCCTTGTTTTGAAGGTCTCCTACCACTCCGCCATGACAAGATACTGCAAGATGTTCTGTGGGATTGTGCTGTATGGCATGCTTATGCAAAGCTACGTCTACAGACAGACTCCACTATCGGAACATTTGAGCATGCTACCACCTCTCTCGGTAGTAGCATCCGTACTTATAAGCGGGTTACCTGTAGCGCTTTCAGTACAAAGGAGCTGGATCGTGAAAGAGAGGCAAGATGTCGACGAATTGCTGCCTCAAAGTCAAAGGGAAAGGGGAGATCAGAAGGTCATGCTGATAGTTCAATTGAGGAACCATTATCAAAGGAGTTCAGCATGTCGACTTACAAGATGCATGCGCTAGGAGATTATGCTCATTCAATCCGATACTACGGCACAACTGACAGTTACTCCTGTTTTTTTGTAAGTTATCAATGAGAATCTCATAGTAATATTACTGAAGTATGTTATTAGGGTGAACTAGAACACCGGAGAGTCAAGTTCTTTTACGCTAGAACTAACAAGAACCACTTCATTTCCCAAGTAACCAGGCTTGAGCGTCGGCAGAAACTACTTCAGAAACTTCGGAAGCATTCAGTTACTACTGGAAAGTCGCAACATGTACTACCAAGCTGTCTAGATACAGAGCCGTTGGCATACTCGGACCCAGATGATCGCTATCAGATAGCTAAGGGAAAACGCTTTTTCATTCATCTCGGACAATTTATTGCTGAAAATCTGGGTGATCCAGCATGCTATGTATGTAAATCTTTTTTTTTTCCCTTCGACATTCTAATGGTGAATGATACAGAGCTTTATTCGAAAGCTCAAGAATCATCTGTTGGCACGAATTTTCGACACAGATGATGAGTCAGACTTTTCCGATGAAGAATGTCGAAATATCACCTTCTCAAATAACTGAATCTACACCCATAAAGTACTTCGTGTCAATTATACAACTTACGACCTCCGACGTTGTCAAGATTCCATCAATCCACGCACTCACCCAGATATAATGCTCCTAGCAGGTGATGGAGAGGATGGTACCCATCCCTATTGGTATGCACGTGTCATTGGTATCTTTCATGCCGATATTCAGTACATGCACCGAGCATCATCTTTTCCAATTGTACAGCGTATGGATTTTCTTTGGGTCCGATGGTACAAGTTTGACGAGGGTTATGTGTCGGGATGGAAAGCAAAACGTCTTCCACGTATTCATTTCTTGCCTTCCTCAGATTCGCACGCATTTGGTTTTGTTGACCCCGCTTCAGTTCTTCGTGGTATCCATGTAATACCTGCCTTCCAATCTGGCACAACTACCAACTATCTTTCACAAGACTCCGTCGCTAGGGTATTCGAGACCTATCAGCATGGTCGTTATGAACTCACAGCTGAAGATTGGATGTATTATTACATTGGCATGTGAGTATTTTATGTGCAATCTGTATATTGCTGGCTGCTCATGATGTATTAGATTTGCTGATCGTGATCTATTCATGCGCTTCCGTGGGGGAGGAGTTGGCCATCAGTCAACACGCTTACTTACACAGCAGTTTGAGGATGATGCGGGTGTCAATGACCTTGATCTGCCTATCTACAATGAGAATGGTGAGGTTGTATATGAAGCGCAGGTCAGAGAAGATTCAGTAACTGGAGGGGATGAGGAGGAGGAGGATGTCGAGACCAGGTCGATAGCTTCTGGTGAGGGCACAGACATAGAATTGACAGCTGGGTCATCGGATGATGAGTCAGGTCTTGACGTTGAAGGGGATGACTCCGACTCTGACTTTATTGAGTTAGGTGAGGAGGATGCTGATGTAGACAGAGATGGTTTTGACAGGTTGGGTGATTTTGGACTTTATGAGTAGTATATGTAAGAATATTAGATTCCATACAAATCAGCCTCAGTAAGTGGGAAAGGTGACCGTGAGTTGGGATTCGTTACTATAAGGTCTAAAACAACACCTATGGACATATATAAAGTGGCCGTAAAAGAATTGAAATGTAGAAAAATCAGGAATGAATGGAAAAGAGACAACGGGTGCATGAGGCGACACAATTGGGTCGGTGCACTCAGATGCACTGGCTTTGCAGATTTCAACAGTATAAATCACTAGTTAAGTGTTCTTATAAGAGGCTTATATTGATAGTCCTCAACTTACAACCTCCTTACATGAACTCGCACCATTTCGTATATCTCTTATATGTTAGCTACCACCTTACATCCACTATGTGTGAGGTCAGCC
>RCHF01001180.1:0-13289 GCA_003987895.1 Neonothopanus nambi | reverse complement strand
GAGACATCTGGAGTGTGATCAATGAGCCTCTGCAGGCATGGTGTCTCCATCTGGAAGTCAGATAAAAATAAGTATTGGCAATTCTACAAGATGGTGCCATTATTCGTCACAATAAATTAAATTGTGGAGCCTAAAAGCATGGTTGGCATGCCTGAAGCACAGCTACACTGTCTTGGTGGTCAAAGTGTCCAATCTGCACCCAATAAAAATACTCAAAGTCATAAAATCTGAAAAATATTATTCTTACCTACAAAAATGGACATGTAAAATGCCTTATTAGGAGATACATGATGCCTCTTTTCTGCTTTTTAATTTCATAGTATAAAAAATCCCAGATCTGTCTATTTTCTTTTCAATATATTATTTTCTGCTGCAGATAGTATAAAAGGACTAGTTACTTTGTAGATACCTAAGCAAGTACTGCCCCAGTGCAATAGCTAAAGCAGGAACCTTCTATAAAAAGACAAATATAGCCTGGCTTCTTGGAGTTTCAGTTTTCTGAATCCTCAAAAGTTCTTGATAAAATTTGAAGTCCCTTTTGTGGCACATCTGACTTGATAAAAATCTGAATCTGCTGAACTGTGATCTGCTGTCTGCTGTGATTTTGCAAGATTGATTTTCTGTACTGTGTTCTGTCTGATTATCTGTCTATCTGATCATTGTGTTCACCATCTGGTGCTTCCAACTATATTAAGAAATTCTGATTTTGAATCCTAAGGCCTGTGAAGCCCATCTGTGAATTGTCTAACATGTATTTTGCCTAACTGTGCATAAAACTTCATCCAGATTGAGACTATCCAACTGAAATAATAATTACAAGTTCAACTTTGAAGCTAACTGTGTGGAATCTCTGACAACACTGAAACACCTGAACTGTAGTGAGGGGTATAAATGAATGAAATGAGATAGACTATAAGTCTATACACACTACACACACCCAAAAACACACACCCAAAAACACACACCCAAAAACACACACCCAAAAACACACACCCAAAAACACACACACCACACCTAGGATGCAAGTTTGTGAGGGGGTTGGATCACAAACTCATATTGAACAAGTAGACTTAATATAATGAAGCACAMTAGTACTYGTATTGTAGCCTTRTAGACCARCAAATGAAATACAAAGTGAAGAAAYCATACAAYGAGCTCAATGTATRCTTCGAGCAYGAAGTATACTAATGACACAAAGACAACAGGCAATGACCAGATGATACATTGTAATGACTTGAAGGGTCTTACTAGACAGTAGCCCTGAACACTAATGGGTCTTACTAGACAGTAGCCCTCAAACAAAACAACTTAGAGACCAGACGATACTCTAATTGACTTCCCGCTCGAAGGCTGTCTTACCAGACAATAGCAGCACTTCAACGGTATACAAGTTACTTCAACTTTGCGAACAAACACTTTGCGCTCAACACTTCATTCACTCAACAACGACTTTGAGCTCAAAGTACTCGAATGCAACAAACACGAGACTTAAGATTTTATATTGGAAGCACTTAGACTTATCCCACGCAACATGTAAAGCGTGAACTGGGGGGGGCTAGGAACTTACTTCCCGCTCCATGTATTTGTTCTTTATATACTGGTACAAATGATAAGCAATTTGAAATGATATGTGAGCTACATAATGCAGTTGCGTCTGATGAGCGCTACATAGCTCAATAAAGTAACTAGTGCCTGTTTCTAGGTCTTGTCCATATGGTATTCTAAATATTTTACTCCACCGTTGCGCAGTCCTGTGTTCCTGTATGCACCGACACTTCCCTCATTCTGTGTCTCAGCTTACTACTCTTGTAAGGTCCCTGTAATCTAGGCTACGGTCTTCATGGACATCGCGCTCGAAGTACCAGGTCCTTCAGTTAGATACCCATTAGATAGGTAACTAATGATCATCTCATCATTGTGCGGGATGTTTGGGTCCCCAGTTACTGAATACTTGTTACAGTATTCAATTTCCTTCATCTTTCCTTTATAGGAACTCGTTCAGATGGGTTGTTACAGGTCTCGGAGACATCACACGCGATGTCCTCGGTGTTATTACAATCCACTAAGTATATGTATTGGACCCTTATTAGATGCCACAATGAACATTGCTCAGGATGTATTTGTAGTGAGAAAGCCTACTAAGAAGGTCCCCTTGAACCGTTCTATAGTTTCTTCCCTTAGTATTGATGAGTTTGCTTCATCAGACATCGAGCTCGAAGTACTAATCTCAGTATATTGAGCCATTGAGTACTACTTGTACACTTCGCAAGTGACTTATAGTAGGAGTAATCGATCCTACTAGTCCGTATAACATCGTGCTCGAAGGCAATTATGCTGTGGATTTCTAGCAGTCGTATCATCTCCCCCCAACTAAAAATAGACTGTCCCCAGTCTGTCGGGTCTCCACCAAAATTGGCATACATGCATCAAAATTTTCCTCTATTTTCGGAAGGGTGCGAACCTCCTTCTGTTTTTGGAACGTTCTGGACCACCTCGTGCGGTGCTTCTGCTGACTTGAGACATTCCTATCCAACGGTATCCATGAAAATCCCTAAATTTTCCAAGAGATTTGCGATTTTCCTCGGAGTTGCCGAGATCTGCACACAGCCATTCATACATTCCGTTCGTCATCGGTCAAAGCTGTATGACGTTACTGGATATAGAGAGCAATGTTACTTCTTCATTCTTCATGCACACCTACTTTTCCCAGACAATCACAGTGACAAGGTAAAATTTTTATTAAGTCACTTCACGCCCCTTGATCCCAGCAGCCTATAAAGATGGCCGCCTTTGCGGGTGTGGATCCTCCCTTTTTGCCCCTCACCAACTCTTTCTCTACTTCGATCGTCGGTTGTATGACCTTGCGCTCTAATTCTGTCAAACTTGAAGAATCCGAACACACACTCGACTCTTGCATAGTAAGTTGTTTCATACTTTATATACATCGAGCTCGAAGTGCTAACCATCTCTTATCAACACATAGCACTTCCCCTCTTCCCCCATTGACATGTCACAACCATTGTCCACCGCCCCCTCCGCGCTCGAAGTCCGCAAGGCTCAGAAGCGACCTCATCCCAATTACCGTGAAATGTTGGTCCAGGGAGATCGAGCTCGTGAGGCAAAACGGCAGAAGACCAAGAAGGAGCTGCTCCAAAACAAATTGAAGTCCAAATCTAAGCCCTCTAAGCCCGTGAAACCAAAGTCTGGATCTCAGTTGGTAAGTAACAGTCTTATTTGGACTTCGCACTTGAACTCATATCTTCTTAGCTTCGTCCCCCATCTCCTGCTACTCGTGAACGACACGAAAGATCGTTTCTGGCCTTTGATGACGAGTGGATCTCTTCGATGGTGACTGACTTAGCAGACTCACCTTCTTTCTGTTGACATTGTGCTCAACGTCCCCAAGTGGCTTCTCCACAAGAAGAACCTTTGGTAAGTAAGAGTTTTCTCTTTTCCCACTTCGTCCTCATAGATTTCTTTTGTAGCTCGACTTAGAAGCTGAGGAGAGTGATGGTCCGGTGTCAGAAGCACCTCCCGCTCGTTCTCCTCTTTCTGCCACTGACGATGATGAGGAAATGGTAAGCCTCTTCTCTACTTTTGTATGGTTTCTCTGACTTCTCTCTCCATCTCTTCCAGGAACCTCCCGCTGCTCAAGACGACGAGCCTACCCTCAATGACGAGGAGGCGGAGTCTAATGACGAGGAACCAACAGTAAGTCTTCTATTCTTTTATCTCTTCTAACTTCAACTTTTTCTGTAGGAACCCATGGTCCCCACCAATGTCACTTCCAACACCAAAACCGTACCTGGAGCTCCAGAGGGTACTAATCCCACTGCTGATGCTTCAAATGACATCGCACGCGAAGATGAAGAAGAGGTTCCACCTGCAGGTGTGCCTCTTCTTACGCCTGTGTATATTCCTGACTTTTCAGATGAGGAATTTGAAGATGATGACGAAGAAGAAGAAGCCCCTCCTGTGTGCAAGGACAAGGGCAAACAAAAGGCCATGGTACCATCTGATACGGAGTCTGACGCCTCTGGTGCCAAAGACAACGAGGACGATGCTACCCTTTACAAGGACATTCCTGCACAGTTTGTTCTTGACTCAGTAAGTCTTCTCTCATTACGACTTGTACATTCTAAACACTTCGCCCTATTTCTAGATGAGAACCACCGAGCAGCTTCAAGCTGCCTCCTCCGCTGGGGCTGGTCCATCACAACCTTCTCCTCGTATGACGGTAAGTATCCACTTATTATACTTCATGCTTGATGTCATACTTATCTTCTTATAGCGTTCCCATTCAAAAACTCTTGCAGCTACCACTGCCGTCAAGAAACTTTGAGCTCCTCGTCAAGCACCCAAGAGTAGGACCGAACCTACTAATAAGGTCCCTCTTCGTTTTGCAACACCTCCTGCCGAGCCCGACGACGACCCTAACTTGCGACAACTCAACATCGTACCCCAAGTTACTCGCGGCAATACTAAAGGTCAACCCATCGAGCTTTCCCAATACTGGTTCGACCATGTCCTGCCTCTCATCTCCGAGCACGGCGCCTTTGTTACCCGTAATTTCTGAAAGTTCGTCTATCCCGCTCGAGGTGGTCAACTGTACGACTCGGAGTCTGGAGAAATTCTTGCCGGGGTTCGCTACTTTCGTCCAGACGAAGTTCCAGTGGGTGGAATTATCAACTATGACATCCCGCTCCAACCCTACCCTCCAGTTACTTCACATCTTCACTCTTATTCCACCGCTGCAAAATTGATCGGTATTGTAAGTCTTTTATTTTCTTTTACCAGACTAGTACTAATCTACTTGTTAGCCTCATCAACGCTGCCTTTCTTGTGCTGCAAGTCACAAGTGTTGCATATACAACGGACCCGGGAAGACTTGCCAGGAGTGTCATACTGGCCATACTGGTTGTATGTTCTCGTACACTCCTTGTATGATTGCCATCGAGGGAGACGCTGCTTACAACCGTGGAGTCTATTCATTGCACAGTCAGTCTTTCCTCCATCCTCTTTTCTTTTCTGTGCCTTTGTACCCCTTACTGACTTCGAGCACCAGACATCATTCGTCTTCAAAATGAGATCTCGGACATGTACCAAAACATGGACCAGGCTCTCAAACTCACTCATAGTATTGACAAGCAGATCGAAGACCGCTTTGCTCAGATCATGGATATCATGAGCTCGAGTTTCTATTCGCATGGTCGCACCGTCCTTGACCAACTTCATGCGTCGGGCCAAATAGCGGAACAAGTCTTTCAAGACGTCATTCAGCCTGCTATTGAAACCAGCGAAATTACTACCATCAATGAGGACTCTCTGGCTGCCACAAACCATGATTAGTTGTAAATATTCAGGTATATAGCTTTCTGCGGGGCCTCCTTCAACAGGAGTGTCTTATTTTCTTCAATAGTTGTCTTCAACAGACGCTATTTTGCTTACTTGCTATCACCTTTGTTGTACCTACTAATCTCTTGGACTTTGTGCTCGATCTTCTTACTTTCTTGATCTCCACTGACTGGCCGCGGGACATATGCATATACTCGAATTACGGACTTGTGCTTTTCTTTTACTTTTAGCTACACAACATGCTTTCATTGTCTTGCACCTTTATTGTGCGCCTTTTAAGCTTGTAAGAAATTACACAGGGCCCGAGTCCGAAAATTTTCTAAGTCCAACTCCTGCTACAGCTTCGATCTTTAGTGAAATACATATTGTGCGGACTCAAATTAACTTCCCACGGAATGTTTTTGAATTTGACAAATGCATTTCACTATCTACCCCCCCCCATTTGAAATAGTGACTGTCCCAGTTGCCCCAAACAACCACATGTGTCAGGGACTTGGTCAATTTCAAACCGGAAGCAACATCACGCTCGATCTGTCAGAAACCCAATATTCCGCGAGACATCATTAGAAACAAACATAGGATGTATAAAATGCTATAGTTCTGAAGGAAACTCCCCCCAACTAAAAATAACATCCCTCACAAAGTTCCTATGTCCACCAACGACGGTACTGAAGTCGAACTAATGTTCCTCATTGAGGAACTTCAGCCTTTCTACAAGTCATACGAGGAGCGCAAGAGTAAGAATGTTGACGATGCTAATCGTGTGGCTTCTCACTGCGCTGGAAAACTCATATGTATTGAGTATTCCCCTATCCTGACATCGAGCTCAAAGTCCCCTTTTTAGCTCAACGCCTTCAAAACTCATGCCGAGGCCGCCCTTGGCAATCCCACTATCCGCTCACTCACTATCTTCTTCTATGATAACCTTGCGCGCAATGCTCAGAACAAGCTTACCGCCCTTCACCATGAGTTGGGACCTTTCTGCAGGAAGTGTGGAGCCTTGGAACCTAAAAAGCCCAAGGAACCTGCTACCCCTGCCAATCAACGGGACACTCCCTCAGCTGGTACAGAGACTACTGGTAAAGGTAAAGGCAAGACTCGTGCTTCTCGACGAGTAAGTTATTTCTTCTTGACTTTGCGTGCAAAGTCATATACTGACTTCGCGCTCGATGTCTGTCTAGAAAACCCGCAAGTCGGCAGCTCGTGTTGAGAGCGAAGACGACAACGGAGATGACAAGCACCAATCAGACTTCGCCATGGGTGACGATGAAATCCCTTCTAACAACGATGTCAATACTAACATGGTAATGTTTTCTTAGCACTTCGTGGTGTCGTACAGAAGGCCGTACTGACCCAGCTTACTGAAACTCTCCAGGCTATGATTGTCGATGACGGTGAGGCCAAGACCACTACCTCGACTTCTACTACCAAGGTCGAACCAGCTGTCTCAAGTCTCAAACGTGTAAGTAACCACTTTGCGCTCAAAGTCACATACTTACGTACTTTACGCTCGATGGCACTATACTAATGAACCTTTTTGTACAGGCTCATACCGAGACTCGTCCCACTGTAAAACACCTTCTTTACAGTCAACTTGCCAACATTGACTTACAATCCCCTTCTTATCTCAAGGTTATGACTGCACTTGAGAAGGGTACCGTTAGACCTGTCAAGAAGAGCAAGGCTGAGCTCACAGTGCTTGCGCCTGCTCCTCCCATCACAATGCAGCTGTTCTCTTCTTTAGACCCTCCTATGGCACCTCCCAGTATGTTACTTCGAGCTCAATCTTCACTTCGAGTGGGAAGTACTAATCGAGTTTGTACAGACCCGGAAGCTACTGTTGACAACCCTGCCGTGCAGGAACTTCTCGAACGAGCGCATGCCGCCGCCAAGTCTGATTTTGGAGAGCTCAACGACCGTTCCCTGTCTATGCTTGAATTCGAAGCACGCGCAAAGCTTACTGCAATCAATCATCAGATCAAGTTGCAGCTTGAAATGTGCGAGATTCTGTATCGCAGCTTCGAGTCCATTCACAGACAACAAAGCGCTACGCTCGCCAAGCAACACGCAAGTGTTCAGGAGGTAGGCATGGTTATAGACATTACAGGCGATGATGATGATGACTCTTCTCCTCAGTAAGGCCTTAGCTTGTGCTTATCACACACCTCTTCTTGATCTAGACAGCCTTTGTAGCTCCTCAGAAGACGTTTCCGGTCTCGAGTCTGTCTCTGACAGTGACGAGTCTGCCACTGGCTATAATACCGTCTAATTACTTGCTCCTACATTCGTTTCATACATTGTGCTCTATGTCGTTTCCAACTTGTAGTATACATCCCGCGGGAAGTACTACATTACACACTCATTCTACAATACACTCATTTGAATAACCTTGCGTGTGAAGTCCAATCCTTAGCCTCGTATACAGTAACATCCTCTTGAATGTCACCATCTATATCAGCTTGGTCATGATCTTCGGGAAGGTCTAAATCTTCCTCTTCTAACCCATTTTCAATACGCAGCAGTCCTTCCTTGGATAACTCTATCAAATCAGCTAAATTGTCGGGTAACTCAATGTGTGATCTAGCCCAGTAGGGGATCACACAGAATGCCCCAATTTTGTTTTGAAACACTGCTCCATTGAGATCGGCCACAATGTAACTACCACCCTTAGTTCTCCTGATAACCACCATTGGTCCGAGATAGTGTGGACGGGTCTTTGAATTCAAAGATTTCTCAATAGCAGTGTTTCTAATCAAAACTAATGAACCGGGCTTGAAGTCGAAATCCTTGATCACTGCTTTGTACTCCTTTTCAAACTTCAACAGTCGATTACGCTTCTCTAATGAAATACGCTCTCGAAGTTCAACCACATGCTTTGTGTGCTTAGCAAGTGCCTTCGCGTGCAAACCAATAAGTTCATCCATGGAAATGAACTTATCGGGATATTCAACCAACCATGTTGCCTCAACAATATCAAAAGGTAATGACGGATGCGCCCCCGTAACAGCAAAGAAAGGAGAACAACCTAAACGCTTTCTGATGGTGCACCAGTCTGCCCACATTACTAAGTAGAAATAGTAGAACCACCTGGAGTCGTTTCCCTCAGCTGCTTTGACTAGACTATGCCTCACGTCATAGTGCACGTGCTCTACCAATCCATTAGCTTGAGAATTGTAAGGCAAAATATGGATCCCGCGGATACCATACTTGCGCTCAAGCCATTCTAATGCCTTTAGGAAAGGACCTCCGTTATCAGTTATGATTTCAATAAGACAGCCCCAACAGCATATGATTTCCTCCCATAACCATTGTCCAATAGCTCTAGCCAACTCTGATTTCAAGGGTCGCCCTTCCATCCAACCAGTTAACGCACACTGTCCGTGAACAATAAGCTTATACCCATTAGAAGGGGGCATATACATAGTATCTGCGTGAATCTTCTGGAATATAGATGGTGTCTTGGTTTCACTCAGGGGAATCCTAATTTTTGTCTTCTGTCGGACCTGACAGGTATGGCAGGTCTTCACATACTTGTATATATCGCACTCCATCGACGGCCACCAAAACCTCTCCATAAGTAAAGCTTTAGTTGCAAAGAACCCGCGGTGCCCTAGATTATCATGACTAGCATGAATCATAGACATCCTTTTAGGTTTCTCTACTACCAGCTTATGCTTCGCTTCTACCGATCTCCTATACAACTTGCCGTCCTGAATAAAGAAGTTCCGCGCAAAGCGCAGAAAGTTCTTGAAGCGTTTATTATTTTCATAACCCACGGGACGTTTAGACGTATCTGATAGCCATTGAAACACTTCAATTACAGTCTGATCCTGCTGGATTGCTCCTTTTGTTCTCTTCGACTTGTCATATTCCCTATCTTCTAGTTCCGCGGGATGTTCCACAAGTTCAGGAACCGCATTATCAAGATTCTCACTAACGAATTGCTGTACAGATGGAATTTCTCTGAATTCCTTTTCTTTTACAACCTCGCGCGCAATGTCTTCTCGCAGATCTTGTAACGATGTAGCCATCCCCGTCATATAGTTAGTATACCTACTTTCAGCGCGAGATATCTCAGACATGTAACCATGCTTAGTATCAATTTGTTCAATGAACTCTTCGAGTTTATATGGTTCACGTACTTCACCTTCCTCGGGATCTGCATACTTGTCATCTCCAGGTTGCTTATCTCTTCTTGACAACCCATCCGGACCATGCGCTCTACCTGGTACATGTTTCAATTTGAAATGGAACATCATAATAGATTCTATCCACCTGTTAATGGTGGCATTAGGCATCTGATCAGGGTGCTCCAACATTCCTTTAATGTACTTTGCATCAGTTTCGATTATTAGGTTTCTAATACCGAACAACCAATACTGACAGGCCTTCAATGCTCTATACAATCCAAACAACTCTCGCTTAGGCTGAGAGAAACGAGCTTCGCACTCAGACAGTGTAATTGATCTGAAACGTGAGTAATAACGCTTGCACAGGTTGTCGGCGTCTAATTGGCAAATATAGAAACCGACAGCCTTCCATGAAGTGTCTACTGCTAGAATCACTGAATCATCTACATCATACTTCAAAGGATGTAACGCTCCACTATTCTTCACTGCGTCCTTAATAGCCTGTAATGCTCGCTTCTGTTCATCTTGCCAATCAAATGGAATGTCTTTGCGCGTGAAGTGTATCAATGGCTCCACTATCTTAGCATAGTCTTTAATGAACATTCTCACTAACCCTGCCGTCCCTAAAAACGGCCTCAAATCTTTCTCTTGTAAGATATTTTCTGCAGAACCCCAGTTAGTGATAACCTTAGCTCTATCTGGATCTATCTTATGCCCTTCCTGCGTGCAACGATGTCCAACAACAGTAATCTCTTCCTTGCATAGTACAGCCTTGTAACCAGAGAACATGCCCCCACAATACTTCATCTGTTGTACAATCCTATTCACATTATTGAAATGCTCCCACACAAACCTTCTAATTCCCTTGTTCTCAGGAATCGTTTCATAGTCTCCATTTTCATCCTGGTAAGTACTTTCAGGCCCGTGTATAGGTACATCATCAATGTAAGGATGAGTATACTTCGGAATCTCTTCTTGTAGAATGTGCGTCACATTGTCATGAAAAATGGGAACGGAATTCGTCCAACCCATTGGTAAGGTTACTAATCTCAATGCCCCGAACGGCGTTTGAAATGTAGTCAAATCCCTCGATGCTTCAGCGAGTTCCCGCTCGTCGTAGCCTACATACAGATCTAGAATACCACCACATGCACGACCGCAAAACTTCTCGGCAAGTTCTTCAGTAGCCGGTGGGATACCTGAATGAGCAATAGTAACTGCATTCAATGGTTCCAGACTGTGTACAAGTCTAATACTCTTACCATCTTTCTTGAGCACTCTGAACCACTTTGATCTATAAGATGAATTAGATGGTTCATATACTCCGGCATCAATCTTTCGTTTCACAGCAGCACAAGTCTCATTAAAGATTCCAGGAGGAATAGGAATGTTGTGCTCAACCCACGGAGTGTGCGGTATCACTGGCATTTCTACTGGAGGGAAGAAATCGGTTCTAAACCTACCACGCTCGCTGTCATCCCATGCAAACCCTTGTCCCTGCAACATCATCATATGGTGCATTAGTTTCTGTTCTTCAGGCCATAAGAAGTCCTTAGAATGAACCTTATCAATCTCTTCTTTCCTTTCCTGCGTATACCTACCAGTCGGTACAAAGTCTGGAGGATTAGGTGACAACTTAGGCATATCCACGAGCGGGTCACCAGTTATATTCCTAATGATTCTAAACTTTGAAGGCAAGTCCCCTAACACCGGCCTTGTTTTCAACGCTACTGGTTTGTATTTCTTTCCAGTGAGCACGCTAACAGGCTCATATCTCTCTTCCCACAAATGTGAGGCATGTCTTTTCAATTGAGCACGCTTCTCAGGTTCAAGGTCCAACATTGAAACACTTCTAACATCATATAAGGGAATCTGATGTAATTCTGTATTATCATCTTTGAGCTCGATCTCTTATACAGTGAAATTAGCTCTTGAATACACTGCAGGATTTTGTGCTCCATATGCCGAACATAAGTAAGATCGTAGTACAGGTTGCACAGTAACATCATCTCCACCATCGAGCTCGAAGTATTTCTCAGATGCCGAGAGATACAAATTCCTCAACTCTTTCTTATCAAATCTATTTTTCTTTTCATTTTCTACAAAAGCAACGTTACTGATACACACGGGAATCCCTTGATCATTGAGCTCGATGATCACTGCCACTTCTCCTTGATCTGGGATCAATTCCTTGAAGCTGCTGGAAAACCCTGAGCCTTCTGAGCATTGTTCTTATTCATTACAGATGGAGCACGACTTCTCGGAAGGGTAGGTAATACCACTCTCTTCTTTGAATTCGGATCTTGTATAACAATATCTTGGCTTCCATCTGTGTGGTTGTCAACTAAGCTTTCAGTAATGATATCAAATGGCCTCCCCAACAACAAATCATATGCAGGATCATGAATAACGTGCACCTGTAAGTACACTGTAATACCACCAAAGATAAAAGGAATATTAGGTGCCAGACCTAATGACTTCTCAACACCCTTATTAGCTGACTGCATATAGATGAATACGTCTGGATCCCACCACAATTGAGCTTCTCTAGCTTTTACTTCAGAGATTGACACTATTTGCGATCCTGAGTCAACAAGACTCTCAACATGTAATGTACCATTAACAAGGGGATTCAAACACCTAAGTGCCTCAGAATCCCACACAACATACACTGGTTTCAGTTCCTCTCCATCTTTCAAACCCTTGAAATATTGCTGAACAGGATCTCCAATTACTACTGCACCAGCTGGTATCTTTCCTTCAGAAGCTTGTGTTACATATACTTCTGCAGGAGCTAATTCACCAACTTTCAGGTATGTCACACTCAAAGTCACTTCAGGTTGCTCTCCAAGGAAAGGTAACACTGAATTCTTTGCCAACTTCTTGCACAATCCCCTTGCAGTTTCTTCAGGATCTATTCTTATTCTGGACTTAATCATCCTGTGCAATGTTACTTCAGATTCAATAACAGCTTCTTTAGCTTCAGGTGACTTCAGGCTCAAAGTCATAGGTGGAGCTGGATCTTGTGGTACCAGCAGAATAGGATCCTCTGGCATATCAATTTCAACTGAAGGAGGAGGCAGAGCTTCTTCCCTAGTTCTATAGATCACACCAGGTATCTTTTTACTCTCTGCAGGAAGTCCTTGCTCTTTCAAAGCTTCCTTCAATGCCTTATCTTTTGCAGTTCTCTCTTTCTGCTTTTGTAGGTGCAAAAGTAACATCAGGTACTTGCACATAGGGTATCTCTTTTATTTTTACATGCTTCACTGGTCTCTTCTCTTCTGCAGCTGCTTTCTTCACATTGCACTCGATGTCAGATTTTTCAGATTGACCCTTCTTAGGCTCACCATTCTCAGGTACTGTGGACTTCATCAGGAAAAACACCCTAGCTAGAAAGGCATCTTAGGTTTCCAGGGTCAACAAATATCTCCCAGGTCTCACAGGTCTCCCAGGTTTCCAAAATTAAAGCCTGATTTTATGCTTGTTCCCTGGTAACCCTGCAGACCTGAGGTAACCTGAAGTAACCTGGGACGACCTGGAGTAACCTCAGGTTTGACTAGACTACTAAGCAAAAAAGGTATTCTCACAGACAATAATTTCTCATCTCAGATACTCATTTTTCACATGATTACAAACTAGTAGTGAATGAATTAGAGGTCTTATACAATGGTGAAGTCTGAACCAAACTAATTAGTAAATGCAACCAGTGCGAATTGAACCAGTGACCTTATAAATTACTTTCAAATCTATAATCATTGTCCAACAGCTGCACAAATCCAACTGAGCTAAAAGGGCATCAAAATA
>RCHF01001179.1:0-59988 GCA_003987895.1 Neonothopanus nambi | reverse complement strand
GTTAACGGCAAGTTTGAGCAAGATCTATATGAGATGGTGAATACCGTGACTCCGTATCTCGGCTTTCGTGAGATGGTATAATGCTCTTAGCGAAGACTCAGGTGTATTAGGAAAGTTCACCAATTATTATTCTTAGATGTGGTCGAAACAACGCAAAATTCCCTTCGCCGGCCAGAACTCAGGCAGGCTTAACGCAACGAGAGTCCTCACACGGCTGCTTAGTTGAAGGGTCTTCGGGCTATCCTATGATGCTGTGTGTAAAGACAAGGAACCAGAGAATGTAAGTACATTCTCACAGCTCCGCGTGTGCAGTGCACTGATGTTGAGAAGTGTGAGCAAAGATTGACACACCTTTGGTTCCCAGCTAGATTTCCTTCGCTGCGGTGTGCGCGGGCAGCTGCGATAGGGCGGGTGGGATCGACCCGCACGAGATCTGACCGTCGCTAAAGCCGGGCGGTCTCGCTAGAGCAACTGGTGGTATGCATCGCAGAGAAAACTTTCTTATGCACAATTGCGACTGCAGAACTGGGAGCGCACGGCGGGAAAGAAAGAAAGGAGAGGAGAGAAGAGAGAGATGACGAATAGCTTGAGACTCGAGGGCAGGCACATCGATTTCGACCTAGGTGATGCGGCGAAGGGGAGAGAGCCTGAGGATGACTGCATCACATGTCAACCGTATCACCACCGCTCAATCATAAACTCCAACTTATTCAAGGAAACAGGATTAAATACTACACACACGTTACCTCCTACTGTTCTGGTGGTGGTCGGGGTGCAGGTTCAAGTGCAATTGAACACTCTTCAAGATCCCAAACGTCGCAGTCCCTCGCAACAACTTCCATCCTCTGAACCAAATCTTCATTTCGTGCAGGAATATCTGCGTTATAATACGTTCCTGCGATCCCGTATCTAATCGTTGGTGTCAAAAAGGTTTATAGGTGACGAATATAAGTTCTCGGAAAGACGTACGAGTATGGGGCAGCAATGGCAGTGGAAGCGAAGAGGATGATACCAACGGCGATAGAGGGGACACGCATACTTGGCAGGATACGACGGAGAAGTTGTCTTCGTTTAGAAGAATGTCCAAAAACCCTTCAAGGGAGAAAGATGGCGCTGCAAGGTATTTTAGCGACTAAATACGCTCTTCATAAAGACGAAGAACTCACCCGCCAAAGAAGAAGCAAGAAGATGAATGGGAACCAGCGCTGGCCCATGTGTCGTCTTAAATATCTTCGTGGCTGTTGCTGCTTTGTAAATCCATCATTGCGTAGTATCAGATGGTAGGAAACGCTGACTAGTATGACACTGTCTCCATCACCAAAATTTGGCAAGGTACGTGATGAATTAATCCCATTATACTCGTTTGACCGAAAATCCTTGGGGATCTAGAAGAGCCCCGTTGAATACGAGTTCGGCACACGTCAAGTTCTAAGGTAGTTTTTCCGAGTAACTGAGCTGAATAAACCAGTTGGAAGCCAGTGGTAGAAGGTGGTAGAAGTCAAAGCTGAAGAAAGCCATGGCGCCTTGTTACTATTTCAAGGTTTCTGGTCACACGGTCACATGCCTTTCTTTTTCTAAATGCTTCCACTGCCAGTCGGAAACTCGGAATACGACTTTCACGAGCCTCTGGGTCGGAATATTTGAATGCTTAACCGTTCAAACCGCTCAGACCTGGAACAAGGATGGCTTGACTCCCACAGAGTCACCCATGAATATGTTGTACTCATAAGCGTGGATGTCTGATGTATGTATGCATAACATCTCTCTGGATGAGCCTTACGAACTTCTGGGCGGTTTCTAGGTCGGCATGCAAGGTATACTTGGCGTTTTGAAATCTTTGACCCTTTTTTCTAGCAAGAAACAGCCATTCAACGACGTGTCTCTATCCGATATTAGCTCATATGAAGATTAAGGCGGCGCTTGGGTGCTTGAGAGCAACGGTATTTTGGTTGGGTAGTGTGTAACATAGAAAGGGTACGTCCTACCTGCTATGACAGCCTCTTTTACTCTCTAACCCTCCAAAGTAGCAGGACCTCTTCTTATATCACTTACGAATCATACACACACTGTGTCCGAGTCGACTGTATACGGCAAGTCTGACCGGTGAATAGCGACATTTTCACTATCATCTCCGAGCCCGAGCCCGTGTTTTACACCCAAGCCCGTTAATATCCCCCTCCTCCGGTACATCGAGCACAAGCCCTCCCATTCACCCCTACCAACTTCGAATATCAACCGCGACCCAGCACCAGTCTCGAACCCCATCTTGAACAAATAGTAATATGTGCGCCTCAAGGCAAAAAACCTCACTAGGAAAACCTACAGGGTCACTCAAGCAGGAAAAGGTTGAGCCAAGGGGATAGATGATACTGTACACACTTATGTACATATTTTGACTTTCCTATACGAGAAGGATAATAGTTATAAGCTTTTTGACGTTCAACCCGCTTCGTATCATATATGCATACCCAAGCCTTCCGTACGTTGTTTCATTGACTCGTGGTCTTGTATTGAATCAGTGTTATATAAACCATCGTTTATTCACATCGTTCAGGGTTGAAATTCAAAGCTGGCCTCGATAATGCCATTTCACGAGTCCGTTAATGAGTCCGCTGATACCATTATTAACAGGGTTTCGAGTGAAGATTTATCTGAATCCTGTGAATGAGGCTTTTCGACAGGAATCTTGGTGGAATTCAATTCTGTTTCAACAGTTTTTTGACATCGGAGGTGGCATACATTTGGGGACGACTGCATCTGCCTCATTCATGACATTCTGCTTTAATGTCTCTTCAGCCATCTTCATCGGCATTCGATCCAGTTCGCTCAGAAAAGTACAACAGAATCACAAACGTCTCTGTGAATGTTGAGTGTATCATACATCAAGCAACATCTCAATGGTATGATTTAGGAGATAAAGTGCAAAGGAGCTGAAGCTCAACTAATCGAGAAATCCAGCCAAATCGTACAGACTAACAAGAAAAGTGAAGGGAATGTTGCAAAGGAAAAACAATGCATACAAAACCATAACTTGCTTTCAATTCTTGAATTACAGTAGCATCCCGCCACCAATAATGGCACCAGCAAGTCGTAAGGCCAACAACCATCCCAATCATGGCTCCGTATCCGTATACAACCTTGGAAGCGGCGTTGCTGGAAGAGGTGGAGCTTGCAGTCATACTAGAAGCCTTGGTGCTCGAACTGGTGGAGGAACTGGTGGATGAACCCGCAGCCTCAACAATACTCGTTGCAGAGAAGTTATCAGAAGTGGTGGTCCCAGTTGCAGATAGGTGAGCTATAGAGGAATCAGCTTAAGATGCAGTAAAGAATGAAAGAAATCACCTAACAGGACCGAATTGTTGGCTTTGAAGTCCTTTCTCAGCCTTCAAGTCGTTGGACATACACTGCTTGGTGATACAAGTCTCCGCGTCGGCCTGCATCTGGGCACTAGTGCAAACACAGTTGGTATCAGTTCTGAATGAAGGGCGATGGGCGATGTATGAGATGAAGTGTGCATCACAGAAATAATAGTAATCACGTACATGCTCTGGCACCCATTCTTTGTAGCAGCCTGGAATAAGCATTCGATCCCGCAATCAGAAATACCAGTCAGCGAAGGAAGTGGAGCCGTAGCCGTGGTGGTAGCTGGGGGGGTAGCACTAGACGTCTCTGTGGCAGCTAAGGTAGCATTAGATGTCGCTGAGTCCACATCACTACTCATATCGCTGGTAACACCTTGCGCATTGAGTCAGTGACCGTAGAAATACTAGCGAGTCCAGCGAAAACGAAACTCTTCATGCTTGAGGCGAACTTCATATCGGGCTCTTGTGACCAGAAACTTGAATTAGGAACAAAGGGCGATTGATCGACAAAGGCGAGCGAAGATACGACACTTTAACACGTAATTGGGGATGATGGTAGTGGTAGGAGAGAAAGAAGTTCAACGAGCATTTTGCGGGGGTAGCCGAGTTTTTAAAGCGAGAAAAGAATATACGGAGATCCGGGCCGATGAGTGACAAAGATGTATTTGTTCATAAGGCTTATGCGATCTGAAGCAACCCCTCTCAACGCTCAATGCGCTTGAACTTTGAAGGCTATTACGAGTTGGGCTTCTCCTTGCCTTTTGTCAACTAACGTATCACAAGCAGTAACGAACGGAGAGGAATATTATACAATTTCAACTAGCCAACATGTAAACTCAAATACCGCACATCCTCCTCCAAGCGCTTAGTATATCGTTCTATATGCATGAATAGGTGAGATCAAGGTGAGTTTTCGTCAAAACTTCACCCAAGTTCACGTTGAAAGCTCAATCAATATCGTTGACGCTCAGATTCCCATCCAATTCAGTCTAGAAGACGACGTCTAGCAATGATCTTTCGCTCTCAGGTGTACGTGCCCATTGCGGGAATTGGATGTGCATGGGACGAGTCTTTGGTTTAGGAGTATTGAGAGGAGTACGAAGAGTGTTGTGATTGATTTACAAAAAGCTGAGGGAAGAGAGTGCGTGGCTACCTTTCCTTCCTTATTTTCATGACTCATGGAACTACCTATTTCTCTTACATCGACCGGTGAAACGACTAGCGATCAAAAGCGATGTAGTAACAGAATACGATCGAAAGGGAAAGGTACGTGCTCAGACCTACTGATTGCACCGCATCAACTAACAATTTCTATTTTCAAAAGATTTGAGGACCTTCAGGCTCTTCCTTAACTGGAATCGTTCCAACCAATGAATACCCATGTCTACCTTCCACACTCAGACTCACCTACACCTACACCTACACATCTCACCCCACATACGTTGTCATCAGAGCCAATAGCGATATCGTACTATACAACCGACTCATGAACGCTATCCACTGACTCGATCTCACTAGTCCTGCCTTCACACAAAATCACCATTGAGTCAAATGACAGGCAGAGATAGAGGAGGCTATTTTCAATTGGACGAGTAAACGCACAGTGGATGGGGTAGTGCGGAGGATGGAGGAGGTTGGGGTACCGAGAGGGAGGTGGAGATGATTAAGGATATTCTTGAAGGCAAGCAGGATAAGACAGGAGGGGCAGTTGAGAATGTTTGGGTCGAGAAGAATGGTAGGAGGGAGGAAGGGGTGGAACGTGAAGATGAAGGAGCGTAGAAAGCTTTTACTCTGGATGTTGAGATGTTTACATTTTCAAGTTTATTGCACGACGGGAATTGTTCCCAGCTGAAATAATTTCCCAACGATTAATATTCAGGGATCATATATGCTGAACAAGTATATAGAGGGCGGAGGTGCAAGTTCTTTAAAAGGTTGGCTTTGGTTGATTCAAAATAAATTCTGTTGTAAACTATTTGTAATTTGTATCCAATATGCACACACACAAGAGTGAACTGTGGAGTGTTGAAATGATTGGAACATTTCCTACACTTGTTGGGTGTGGGTGTGATGAGGAATTGAAAATTGAGATGGGCTGGGCCTGAGCTTGGAGAGCATATGCATGAGGTTATGATGAGTGAACTTGGATTGATGGAGGATGAGGTGGGGAGGTTGAGGGAAGAGGGGGTGATTGGGTGATTGAATGATAAGCTAGTTTTAATTTCAGAAGTCTGTATTTTTACTCTCACTCTTTTCAGTGGTACTACAGAGAGTTGACAGTGTATTGTCATGATACTAGACAGTAGACACTAGCACACCTGGATTTCACTTTGCCATACAAACTAGGATTCTTAGATAGACCCCTCATACAGCCCAACTATGGATTGGTGGCTTAAAAGCTTCATGAACCTGTTCACTACAGTGTCATATCATATTCAATATTCAATATTGTGCACCACTCATGATTATGGTAGGCTGTTTAACACATTCTTCCTTTGTACCTGAGGGCATTTGTGGGGTCCCCTGATGCACTGTCAGCATCAGCCCTAATATAAGCCTCAGTAAATATCTCATACATATTGGAATTCAAGTTCCACCAACTGCACCTCACTGCAAGCCATAGTACCTGTATTTAATAGTGAAGGTCTAGTCATTAACAAGTTAAATAAATAGCAAGTAAGTATTCCAGAAACACCCAGCAATAGATAGAGTATCAAGTCAGTACATAAATATATTTGGAGGTGAAGTAAAAAGAAAAAAAGGAACTGAAAAGAAATTGCTACCACCAAATTCTGCTGCCAGTAAGACCTGGATATTCACTCCTCCAATCCACCACTATCCTGCTGGCCTTCAGATCCACCCAGAACATCCATTTCAATATCATCTCCTGAGTCAGGCATCCTCCTCACCAGAGAGCTCTCATGCATATTGGAAGACCCTGATGCTTCACCCTCTGCAAACTGCAATGTGGTAAGTGCAGGATTCTCAGCTGATTGTCTATTGTCCTGCAGAGATAGAGAAGATATCTCTGATATTGTCTCTTCTAGGACAGACTTTCTGTACTTGATAAGAGCTATCACAGCAAGTGGATAAATAGCCTGTAGAGAGTAAAATTAGTCAAGAGCTAGTATTGGAATGATTGATGAAATATTCATACTGAGGCACAGTCAAATACTGTTCCTACAAGATTATTCACAAGTTCGGCACCAGTACTTGTAGCAACTGATGCAGGCAGTTGGGAAAGGATCAGAAGTAGCAATATTTGCATTAACTAACAGACCTTAGCCTTCAAATAAGGAAGTTGAGTGAGATAATTCACCTGAATAGAGCCATATACAAGACCTGACTCTACAAGCAATGTAAGAATCTTCTGAACATCTGTTCTCCTATGTCTTCTTCCACACAGAGGCATTGCTCTTTGATGCAACCTGAGTCAAAAGAAAGAATCATAGCCAGACTGTATCAGAAGCACAATTGGAGGAAAAACAAGAAACACACCAGGCCTTTGCATAAATCAACCCAGTGCCTAGTATGTTCACTGCCAGACTAAGAACAAAACTTGTGATGTTGAGACCATTGGAATGTTCACTATTACTGGTAAAATCAGTCAGAATTGCAGCACTTGCAAAGTTCACAGCTATACAACTTTGTAAGCCAAATGTCCAACTATGGAATGTAATAACCTCTCACCAATGTTGGCTAGCATGAAGAGAATCAGGCTTGACTGTACCCAGTGATTCCTTGGCCACATCACCCATGCCCTCCAAGCAATAGCCATATCACCAAGCAGAATCTTTTCATCTCAGTTAAGCATGACAGTTTGAGTGGACCTCACTTACATTTAGTGTAGTTGGCCAGTTTCCAAATGCATCTAGTGGTTGAACAAGACTATCTGCCTTTGCAAGCCTTTCCTCCAAGGAGAGTGAGGAATTCCTTGTCAATCCTTCTTTATACACAAAGAATGTTTCTGCAGATTGAACTGCTATATCCACAGTGAATATGAGAGATGAAACACAGATCAAGAAAAAGAGGATCTTCTGTGCCCTGCTCTTCACTCCTTTCCATCTAGAATCAGACAAGAGTCAGGAAATGTTGTCTGAATTCTACATGGTACTCACATCATAGCCCTTATTGTCAAGAAAGCAAGAAGGATGAAGAGGCCTGAAATGAAATTAGGACAATTAGTTCATCAACCATTGGATGTAATTCTCATTTACCATATGCAACTAAATATATAAGTAGTGTGACAGTATTGTAAAAAATGGCAGAGCCAATTTCTGAAAGCAGAGCATTTTCATCTGGTGTCATCTTGAGTAGTAGATGGTTGAAAGAGCACTGAGGAACAACAATACAGTCTACTCTCTGACAAGGCCAACTTATATCCAAAAGCCACAATCTTAAATTGCAACTCAGTTGATGGTATAAAATTACTCACACTGATACATATTCTGAATGAGATGAGCTCTTGGATACTAAAACAACTGAGATGAGCATTCAGTTTGATGGAATGGAGCTTCTTGATCAGGCTATGTTCTCATGTGGGTTATTTGGTGTATAGTAACAATCACCAATGTCTCATCAAGCAGCCTCTGTTTCTGAATACCATATGACAATGTAAACAGGTATGCAGTAGTAATAGTGTTTAGGCTCCTTGGGTCTCAGTTGTCATTAGAACTCTAATGCAGGGGGAGTTGAGTGGTGGGCTCAACTCCTAGTTACCTTGTGACCTTATTACTTACTAATTGTATGAACAAGATTGTCTGAATTGAGCTGGATGTGAGCAGACAATAGACCTCAATTCTGAGAAATGTGAAATCTAGTTGGAAGTGCTCTCTACAACTGAAGCAGTCTCTTACTTCAAGTATTTTTACAACAGCTCAATATGGCATTAGTATGTAATCACCAATGCACTGCAGTGATCTTCCATTTCATTTGTCATTCTGGCATGAGTTAACTTCTCCATTCCAGCTATGCTTTCCTGCATCAGTGATCTTCTATCTTATTTATCATTCTGATATGAGTTAACTTCTCAATTCTAGCTTTGTGTTCCTATGTCACTACCTGGGGGACTGTCTCATTTGAAACACAAGAGTGAATGCTGATACTATATATGCCACATGTGAGCACATGGTAAACAAAACAAAAATGGATCTTGCTCTGGTTGGTATTCACAAGCAGGTGTCAACTGAGATTTAGAATAAGTGCCTCCATTGACCCAGACAAGGTCGAGATGCTCTTCTTCCGTTTCAAGCAACATGCATGTTCTCATAAGTCCCAGGACCAACAAGCGCTGGTTTAGCGCGGGCCCGTCCCAATGCTTTCTCCAGCTTTGATTCCATCAGTGCTTGGTTGAGCAAGCTTGTGGGATACTCCATCTTCTATCTGTCATCATGAACATGATACGTTTGTTGGGTGTCAAGATGTTTGATGGATCATCCCTACAGGTGAGCCCTCACAAATGTCTGGATATGACTAGCATTATATGAGATACTCAACTTCTCTACTTATTCCAGGAACATTTCAAATCATTGCAGTCATGATTCTTGCGCTCTTTGAGGAAAAGTCTTAAAGATATGAGCTCAACAGTGTATGTTCCGTACAATAAGGTAACAGTTACTACTGAGGACTTACCGACTCACCTCACTAGCCCAAATCAGTGGCAATTCAAAAGGTGAGCGGGAAGTACCCCAATGCAAAGGTACTACAGCAGACAATCATATGTACAGCATTTGAATGTATACGTCCGATCCATCGCCATCGCAGCTCTTGCGTCCTTTACATCCACCATTATCGCGGCCCCGTGATACACGTACGTACGTCTTTCCGACCATCTACATACTTATCATCATTCATTGCTCATAATTTTGTCCACTAATACATACCTGGTTCACTAGATGATATGATATTTATCTATGTTGAGGAACCATCCAGTGGCAGTAGTGTCACTGATATTTGAAGAACGAGATCCGAAAAATCTCCCAGTGGACAGCCTGAGCAAGCCAGATGACTTCCAGCTTCAAGTCGGTAAGCTGAGTTGGTCGTCTAGGTTATCACGATCATCTTCTTAACTCTGAAAGAAGCTTAAAAGAAAGTTGAGGCGAGATCATGTACCTAGACCTCAAGACGGAGCGGGAGAAGAAGGTAGATACCTTTGTCAACCCTTTGCTGTTCATATTTGCGGACTCTTGCAGATCTATAAGTGGAAACTGCGTATCTCGGTTGTCGTGAGAGGTAGTGTATGTATGTAGGCCCAGCCTATATGTAAGGAAGGCTCTGGAATAGGTAGATGCGGTCGAAACAGGCTTATAACCTCGGAGAAGTTTGATGTCGGAATTGAAATGACATATACTTCCAACGCCGTAGATATGATCTTGAGCAGGAATCTAGGGAGGCGGGTTTGAACGTAACGCGTAACCCCCAGGCGGAATCACGTATACTTCGGTCCGAATGTGCCAAACCTACGGGTACTACGGGCGCTAACACGAGCGCTTCATGCAATCTGTCACTTGTTCCTCCGTGTCTACACATACCTTGTGTCGGTTAGTATGAACGCTCTTCACCTGTATTAGTTCACTCTATAACCCCGGAACTCGGTACGGATCTGGCACGGAAGGTCTTTTTGTTTTACGGAGGATAGGTGCCACAGACATTCAACGGACCAACTTGTGTACGCGAAGCACATACATCCCGTTTGTTCTCGACCTTTGACCCTGAGAAATGAATGAAAAACCTTATTCAAACCCTATTAACTTGCGTCACCGGAAAGACGGCAGGCATGTCTGACGCCACCAGAAATACTGTCATCCCGCCGAATGGTTATTGTCCAGAGAGAACTTACATATAGCGGAGACTTTGGGGGAAGACGACCTCATCCTTGTGTCCCCCGATTTGATCGCATCCTTCGTTCACTCGGTCCAGTATTTCTGCAAATATCCGTTGTTTACCATTTTTAGACATCCACCCTCCGGTATCTTGCCTTGTTATCACGTGATATACAAGTGTACCTTCTTTTCCGTATGTTGCTTGTTACTTTCTCATGTCTTTTTCCGTTCTTTTTGTCTTTTGTTTCCCCTTTCGAAGTTCTTCCTTCTTGTGTTATTTCTTCGTGCCTATGTCTCTGTCTTATACATACGGAAGCAAATATTCATGTCTAGCACAACCTAGACACAAGAACGCACCGCACCACACGCGGCACACGAGTTGGAAACACGTCTATCGACGCGGGCTTGTTGATCCCGGTCTGTGCTTCAAGGAGCGTTCCCTTGGCACAGTGGTTTCAACACAGCATAGATCTCTCAGGAATCGAAAAGTCTCACCACAAACGATAACCTACAGTCACCGATCGGCGGCAAATTTCTAGCCGTGTTCAGCCTCTTCCAAGCACCTTCACATCTGAACGTAGATCTCGATGGTGACTTGTGAGTGAAAGAAAGACGTGAGTCATCTCTTCTTAATCTCGAGATTCAAGGAAAGCAAAAGCGTTTCAGAATATGACTTACCATATGTCATCCATGAGTTGCGCGAAGGAAGGGAGTCAGTCGGAAGAATGTTCGTAAAAGGGTTATATTGAGCGGAAAGGAATGGACTTGAGTGAATATGGATATGCGCCAGTAATTCATCTCAAGAACTCTGTCGTTCTGATTTCTTTTCTTTTGTGGTATGAGGAGTGTATGCGTTGCGTTTACGCACGCCACCGAAACCGAAACCGGGCGGTGGTGAGACCCGGAGCGGGTCAAGTCCGGCGCAGCCACCCAGGTCTCGGACGTGCAAAAACCTGCAGAAACCAGCAGAAACCACCTCAATACCGATACCGATACCTACCGATAATCAATCACCACGGAGATTGACCTAGATTGACCAGGGTGCGAAACACACCATATCGTTGCAAGGCTGAAAGAACAATAAGAAAGACATATCACAGAGACAAAAATAATTCCTTTGAGATAACTTCTGTTGTTACCTTCGCACGCTGCGACGCAAATACGGGAAACAAACAAGGTTTTGGTGATATTGATAATTCCAAGTGGCGAAAAACCGAATGTGTCGGCCTTGAGGCATGTATTTTGCTGGCAGTTTAAAGTTTACTGTAAAGCGCATCAAGTGGGGGTCGTTAAGCGCGCGGCGTTGTTTCAGTTTTAAGAATCACAATAAAAAAGAATTTTGTGAACCTTACGTTTTTTTGATTTGGTTGGCGTCTTCAATAGATTTTTTTGTCCCACCGTATTATCGTAGTTTGATCATTAAATAAAACTAGGAAAAAGGTAGGCAGGAGAAACTTCTCGTTACGAGTCATTTAAACGGAATATGAACTCATCTTTTTGGTCTAGCCAAGCACTTTGTAGAAAACGCCGTAAAAAACTTCTAGCCGCAGCTCGCCGAAAGTTTTCACCCGACATGATATGCTAAGTGCTTCCGTGTCGCCAAATAGACAAGACCCCTCTTGATAGTAAGCGAGCGGGATCCTTTCATCCCTCGTGGATGCTATGCTATGCGAGCACATTCCGGCAGTGTGATCTTGTTTCGTGCAAAGTCTTTAATTTCTCCGGGGCCCTGAAGGTATCCTGTGAAGTCGATTCGATCTTGTTAGAACTGTATATATATATGGACTCGTGGATAGGATAGGCTGACCTTGAGCTTCGTCCCCCCTTGTTGTATTTTCCATTCTTTCCCTCACTCTTACCTTAGCTATTTCAATTTCGACCTTCGACCTTCGACCTTCGCTCTGATTGTAAAGTTGTAATATCCTCCTTTCTCACGTTATGTCTTCACGATCCTCAACGTCCATGTCGTACACCTCGTACACCTCTCACCTTCCAACGCACCCACTCTTCCGTACTTTGGGTCCAGGAGCGTATCCAAAGCTCAGCCCTCCTGAACAAGCGCGATTGTCATATGATCGTGCAAAGGCGATTGGAACATCCTATAGTACGTGGAACGTGTTTAGTGTATCCGATAATCTCGTATGCTAATGTGGTTTGGACAGACCTTACGCCTCATGATATTCAAACACTTTCACCAAAATTCTGGTCACTAAATCAAGACTACGCGCTCTTACTTGATCGCGCAGCCACGACCCTTCTTACAATACAATACAACTTGGTTATCGGGACTCTGACGCAATATATGAATCGCAGACTCGATTTGTTCCCCTTGATAGACGATCTATTGAGGTATAAGAAAATGTGAGTACAGGTGTATTTCCGTGTAAAAGATGGAGACTGAAGAATGAATGATTTCCGGTTTCTAGCGGACAATATTGTCTGACTGAGCTAGATCATGGTCTCGATGCTGAGAATCTCGAAACTACAGCAACACTTCTTTCTAGTGGCGAGTTCGTTTTGAATACGCCCACTCCTGGAGCAGCGAAGTAAGTTTAGAATTTCATTATGGAAGAATTTCGGAACACCACTTATTGTTTTTACAGATTCATGCCTCCGACTGCCCCCGCGGGTATACCGTGTGTAGCTGTCGTAATGGCACGTCTCATCGTAAACGGTAAATTCCATGGCATCCGTCCGTTCATTGTGAATTTGAACGATGGAGAACGTATGTGTGCGGGGGTTACGGTAAAGTGAGTCCGCCACTAAAATCGTCAGCCCATTTTTATTAACCAATATTGCACCCACACAGAAAACTCCCTTATCGGGGTAGTTCTAATCCAGTAAACCATTCCCTGACATACTTCAACAACGTCCGCCTTCCTGCAACTGCCCTCCTTGGTCCTCTTGAGCGATCGTATTCGCTTCGCTCGGATTTCACCTTCGCCATCTCTCGCGTGGCGGTAGGCACGATGGCTCTAAGTCTTTTCGGAGGCATAGCAATGGACCTGTACAGCACCATTGGATTCCTTTACAGTTCAAGACGTGTCATCCACTCACCTAACAACCCCGGAAAGCTCACTCCTATCATCAGCTTCCGAACTCAGCAAATTCCCATCCTAACCTGTGTGGCGCAGGCATACGTGCTGAAAGCATTTTTCCGTTGGGCGTGTTCGCAGTTCTCTGATACCAAGCTCGATATGCGAGTACGGCATGGGATAGCTGCTTGTGCGAAGGCCATTTCTATCCAGCATTCGCAAAGCGCGGCACTAGCCATTTCGGAACGATGTGGCGCTCAAGGTCTGTTTGGGCATAATCAGTTTACGACAATACATGTAAGTTACTCCTCGGTACCTTCACGCTGAGTTACTCAACTGATATCTCGATATAGGCTGAAGTTCGTGGTATTGCTATTGCTGAAGGTGACATCCTCGGCCTGTCCATTCGTAAGTACTACAGATCGTCCACTCCATATGAATATCACTTACACTCTCGCAGGCCTTGCAAATGAACTGCTGCTTGATCGATACTCGTTACCCTCCTCATCAAATCCAACAAGCCACCTCGCTCGTCATGAACAATCTCTCCTCTCCTCTTGTCGTTCGATACTCGAACAATCAGCACATCACCGCTCTACCTCCGCCAACCGTCTCATCCTACCGAAATGCCAACCGATTGTCGAGGCTATCGGACATCGTATGGCTTACGACGCTGCCGTCGCCGAGGGAGTCATGCCTGGCCTCGTTTCTCTATACGAAGCGAGCGTCATGAAGCTTGATCCGGCATGGTACACTGAAGTCGGTGGCGTCTCGAGGCAAATGCAGGAGGAGTTGGAACATAAGGCTCTTGACGCCGTACTTCCCCATGTAGGTATGCTTGTGGAGCAGATGGGTGTCAGGCCGTATGTCAGCGCACCTATTGTTTCTCAAACCACTTGGGATGCCTTCGTCGCCGAAATGGAAGTATTTGACGCGAGGTCAGATCCCGTCGTTGATTCCTTACACGCGGAAGAGCAGGTGGAGATGAAGGAGATTCGAGCACGTCTATAGACGTGGACGTGTGTCCTCATGATCCCCCAGAAAACAATAAGCTGGCTTATTTGCATGTGCGTCCATCTACAGGTGTTGTGGAGTGGGTATGATCGATATCATGATGAGTTTTATATACGGTAGTTTCCCTTTCTTACCTATTCGTTCTTCGTACCTGAATCGTTCTTTAATGGAATTCTAACGACGCGTCATTAGCTCACTCCCTAGTACTTAATAGCAGTACTATGTAGCAGTTCATTGATACTTACCGTAGTGTACATAGTTCGTTCGTTTGTAGCCATCCTTGTAGTCTCTTCGTTCATATGCTTTTTTGCTAAGTAGTTATGCTTAGTTACGAATAAGCACACGATTTTTGGGTTAATAAACATCATCTTGACTCACCTCGGTTCTGCGGAACGCATAACATGTTGGCCGAAAGTGATCCCTTTACGCTCTTCCCGGTGAGCAAAAAGACTTGAAGATCCATCCAGGCCCAAAAGAAAGACGATAGAGTGCTATCGAAGGGCGTGCACACCGTGGGCATAGAAAGCCATACTTCTCTCTGGTGGAGCGGAACCGAGATTTGAGAAACCCTTCAGGTTTTTCGAGTTTACGCTGAGTTGCACGGATACTGCAGTATTCTGTCGAGATTTGGTAGCGTTGCGAGGGAGAAGGGCGATCGATGGATGAGGTCAGGAAGAGAAAGCACACGTCTTCTGAATCCAAAAAGGCATGCCTTTCCCACACTCTTTTTCGTCTTAAAACTCGGCTACCCCCATAAAATGCTCGTTGAACTTCTTTCTCTCTTACCACTACCATCATCCCCAATTTACGCGTCAAAGCGTCGTATCTTCGCTCGCCTTTATCGATCAATCCCCCTTTGCTCCTAGCTCAAGTTTCTGGTCACAAGAGTTCGATATGAAGTTCTCAAGCATGAAGATTTTCGTTTTTATTGGACTCGCTAGTATTCTTACGGTCAACGCGCAAGATGTAACAAGCGATACGAGTAGCGATACTAGTAGCGATGTGGACTCAGCGACATCTAGTGCTACCTTAGCTACCACAGAGACGTCTAGCGCTATCACCTCAGTTACCACTGCGGCTACGGCTCCACTTCCTTCGCTGACTGGTATTTCGGATTGCGGGATCGCATGCATATCCCAGGCTGCTACAAAGAATGGATGCCAGAGCATGTACGTGATTACCATTACTTCTGTGATGCACACTTCATCTCATACGTCGCCCTTCATTCAGGACCGATATCAACTGCGTTTGCACTAGTGCCCAGATGCAGGCCGACGTGGAGACTTGTATCACCAAGCAGTGTACGTCTGACGACTTGAAGGCTGCGATGGGGATTCAAAACCAGCATTGTGGTTCCGGTAGGCGATTCTTACCTTTTCTTTACCGCGTCTTAAGCTGAAGACACATTCATTCCTCTATAGCCGGCCTATCTGCAATTGGGACCATCACTTCCGATAACTTCTCTGCAACGGGTATTATCAAGGCTCCGGGTTCCTCGACCAGTTCCTCGACCAGTTCGGGCACCAAAGCTTCTAGTACGACTGCAAGTTCCACCTCTTCCAGCAACGCCGCTTCCAAGGTCGTATACGGATACGGAGCCGTGATCGGGATGGTTGTTGGCCTCACTGGTGCCATCATTGGCGGCGGGATGCTACTGTAATTCAAGAATTGCAAGCAAGTTCTGGTTTTCTACGCATTGTTTTTCCTTCGCATTTTCTTCACTTTTCTTGTTAGTCTTTATGAGATTTAGCTCCTTTGTACTTTGTCTCCTGAATCATGAATGTACCATTGAGATGTCGCTTGACGTATGATACACTCAACAGTCACAGAGACATTCGTGATTCTGTTGTACTTTTCTGAGAGAACTGGATTGAATGCCGATGAAGATGGCTGAAGAGACATGAATGCAGAATGGATCCAAGCACAAGGGTCATGAATGAGGCGGATGCAGTCGTCCCCAAGCTCATGCCACCTCCGACGTCAAAAAATTGTCGAAAAATCTTGAATTCCGCCATGATTCCTGTCGAAAAGTCTCGTCCACGAGGTTCAGACACGTCTTGTAAATCTTCACTCAACACTCCGTTAATAACGGTATCAACGGACTCGTGGAATGACATTGTAAAGGCTAGGTTTATATTTCAACCCTGAAAGATGTGAATAAACGATGGTTTATATAACACCGATTCAATCCAAGACCACGAGTTAATGAAACAACGTACGGAAGGCTCGGGTATGCATATACGATGCCTTGTACGAAATGTGCTAAACGTCAAAACGCCTATAACTAATAGGCTGAGTTAGCGTTCATTTCGCATAGGACAGCCAAGTTCCGTTTCGCCCGTATGTGAAATAGACTATTGTAGTATGCGAATAGACGGTATTGGGCCACGCTCCAAGAATTAAGTCAAAGGTAGAGGGAACATGTACATAAGCGTGTACAGAGTCGTTTATACCCTTGGCCCAGCCTTGGCCTGCTTGAGCGACCCTGTAGTACTTCTCCTAGTGAGGTTTTGCCTTCAGGCGCACGTAGTACTGCCTGTTCAGGAGGGGCCTCGAGACTAGGGCCGAGTCGCGGTTGACATTCGAAATTGGTATGCGTGAATAGGAGGGCTTGTGCTCGATGTACCGGAGGAGGGGGGTATTAACGGGCTTGGGTGTAAAACACGGGCTCGGGCTCGGAGATGATAGTGAAAATGTCGCTATTCACCGGTCAGACTTGCCGTATACAATCGACACAGTGCAATTTATAGCTCGTGACTGATATAAAAATAGACCCTGCTACTTTTAACGATTTGAGAGAATAAAAGAGGCCGTCGTAGCGAGTAGGACGTACCCTTTCTATGTTACACACTACCCAACCAAAATACCGTTGCTCTCAAGCACCCAAGCGCCGCCCTAAGGCCTTAATCTTCATACGAGCTAATATCGGATAGAGACACGTAGTTGAATGGCTGTTTCTTTCTTGCTGGAGAAAAAGGTCAAAGAATTCAAAAAGCCAAGTATACCTTCCATGCCGACCTAGAAACCGCCCAGAAGTTCGTAAGGCTCATCCAAAGATATCAGAGGTTCGTGAATGTCGTACTCCGACTAGAAGCGCGTTGAATGAGTCAGAAAAGAAAGCACGTGACTGTGGGACCATAAACCTCGAAATAGTAACAGGGGTGGGCGCCGCCATGGCTTTCTTCAGCTTTGACTTCTACCACTGCCAGCTGGCTTCTGGATTATTCAGCTCAGTTGCTCGGAAAATTTACCTTCGAGCTTGAAATAGAAACATGGCGTGCGTGGATCTCGTATTCAATGGGGCTCTTCTAGATCCCCAAGGACTTTCGGTCAAACGAGTATAATGGGATTAATTCATCATGTACCTTGCCAAATTTTGGTGATGGACATATTCATGATGCCATATTCATAAGTGTCGTACAACTCAGCTTTGCCTACATCAGATACTACGCAATGATGGATTGACAAAGCAGCAACAGCCACGAAGATATTTAAGACGGCACACGGGGCAGCGCTGATTCCCATTCATCTTCTTGCTTCTTCTTTGGCGGGTGAGTGAGTTCTTCGTCTTCTCGAAGAGTCTGTTTAGTCGCTAAGATACCTTGCAGCGCCATCTTTTTCCCTTCCATCTTTCTCCCTTGAAGGGTTTTTGGACATTCTTTTAAACGAAGGCAACTTTTTCTCCGTCGCAGCCTGCCAAGTATGCGTGTCCTCTCTATCGCCATTGGTGTTGTCCTCTTCGCTTCCACTGCTATTGCGGCCCCATACTCGTACGTCTTTCCGGGAACCTATATTCGTCACCAACAAACCTTTTTGACACCAACGATTAGATATGGGGTCGCGGGAACGTATTACAACGCGGATATTCCTGCACGAAGTGAAGATTTGGTTCAGAGGATGGAAGTTGTTGCGAGGGACTGCGACCCTTCGGATCTTGAAGACTGTTCGATTTCGATCGCATTTAATCCTGGAGAACAGTAGGAGATAACGTGTGGGTAGTACTTAATCCTGTTTCTTTGAATAAGTTGGAGTTTATCATTGAGTGGTGGTGATACGGTTGACATGTGATGCAGCTATCCTCTCTCTCCTTCGCCGCATCACCTAGGTAGAAATCGATGTGCCTGTCCTCGAGGCTGAAGCTATTCGTTATCTCTCTCCTCTCTCCTCTCCTCTCTTTCTTTCCCGCCGTCCGCTCCCAGTTCCGCAATCGCAATCGTGCATGCTTTGGCGACGGTCAGCTCTCGTGCGGGTCGATCCCACCTATCGCAGCTGCCCGCGCATACCGCAGCGAAGGAAATCTTGCTGGGACCCAAAGGTTTGTCAATCTTTGCCCACACTTCTCGACATCATCAGTGCATTACACACGCAGAGCTGTGAGAATGTACTTACATTCTCTGGTTCCTTGTCTTTGCACACAGCATCATAGGATAGCCCGAAGACCCTTCAACTAAGCAACCGTGTGAGGACTCTCGTTGTGTTAAGCCTGCCTGAGTTCTGGCCGGCGACGAGAATTTTGCGTTGTTTCGACCACGTTTAGCAATAATAATTGGTGAACTTTCCTAATACACCTGAGTCCTCGCTAAGAGCATTATACCATCTCACGAAAGCCGAGATACGGAGTCACGGTATTCACCATCTCATATAGATCTTGCTCAAACTTGCCGTTAACTTCCAAGGTCCGTGAATGCAGACGGAGAAAGTTTGGCGAAAATACTTTCCTGTGCGGCTCCGTCCTGACGGCTCTAGTAGAAGTCTAGGTGTGTACATGACCTCGCCTCAAGCTTCTTCCAAAGCTGAAAGCTGATCTTGATGAACTAGGCGACAAACTCAGCTTACCGGTTAAAATTGAAAGTCTTTTAGCTTACTGTCCGCGGCCAAACTTCTCTATATTTCACCTCATCAGTAGGATCATCCGATGGTTTTTCACAGAGATCTTTTCGGTGCCCCGGTACATGTTATTGGACAAGATTGTGAATGACGAATTCATGTGATAAGTACGTCAACGGTTGGGAAGACGTACGAGTATGGGGCTGAAATAGTGGTCTATATACAGGTCATAACAGCGACGGAGATATTTCGGACCCACATAATTGGTAGGCTACGTATGTTTGATAACGAGGAATTCAAATTGCAAACGTCAGTCGGTAAGTCCTCCGTACATATTAGTACGGCGACCTTCTGGTACGGAGAATGCAGCTTGTAAGAATCATAGGAATAATGTGCTATCGAGTTCTTATTTTTGAGTTCACAGGTAATTCTCCCCAGTAATTCTAGTCGGCAAGGCTTCACTAGTCACTAAGCGCTGGCAGGAGTCAAAGCTGGAGAAAGCGCTTTGGACTCACGGTCACATGCTTCTCGCTTTGTTCTCGCTTCAAATTTTTGAACTTTCGATTGGCTTCCCTCTTCCATGAACCACGGTCGTTCGCAGGTCGTTCACACCATTTGGACCCTGGACAATCCCAGGACTATGGATAACTACTCGTAACACCGCGTTTTACATATCATTTACATGCTGCGCTCATAGGTGTCAAGGCGTCTGATGTATATCACTCCTTCATATGAGTCTCAAGAACTTCTGGGCCACGTCTAGGTCGTCATTCAACCTCTGCTTGGTGTAAGATACTCCACTTCCTCATTTAAACGTTATTCAGCTCATATATTTTGCCATGAACCATTACTCATTCACAGAAGATTCATCAATAGTACGGCCTCCTGATAACGCCTTGAGCCGCGGTTTTTGAGGGTGTTAAATAGTGGTGGTGCCATAGAAGCGTCAGGGACTCTACTTACTTGGAAAGAGTTTATCTGCTGACACTAATTAGGAGCTATTGAATTTTGCCGCCCGGGAAAACGTCGGAGAAATTGCAGTCGGAAATCCTGTACTCTCAGAACTCCTCAAAGGGCACGAGTTTGCTGCGACAACTTATAAGTATGGGAACGGCAAACCATGAGCTCCCCTAAGCCCTCTTTCTCAGATTGAAGCGCATTTCTACCACCTTCTCTCGAAGTACTCGTGAAACTTTTCTCCCTACTACGCCTTTCCTATCTCAAGCTCACACTATGGCTATGGCTGCTGTATTCGCTGAAGCACCCACCAGATCTCAGAAAAACTCCGGTGATATCAAGGCCCTCTTTTCCTCCCTAGACCCTACGATATCGCATGAGCTTCCACCGCGGTTCTCAAAGTTGAAGAAAGACCTCTGGCGAGACGACTTGATGCAGTCGTGGAAAGAAGTCCTTGCCGAACTTGAGGTCGCTACAGACGAAATTATCTCGAAAGGCACTGATGTAAGGCGTTTGCTTTATTGCTCTTCTGAAATAAGCAACTGAAATGCGCTACCAAGATTATTCCTCGTGTCAGTTACGAGGAGTTGCGTAGCGGTCTCCAAGATGACAAGCTTGCTCAAGTGAAGAGGACCGGTGTCGTTGTAGTCACTGGCGCCATTCCTAAAGAGGTAATTTCGCAAACTGAGACATTGTTACTAAGTCTAGACCGATTATTTGACAGGAAGCTCTCTCTTGGAAGAAGATGATCCAAGACTACGCGGCTGCAAACAAAGGCCTTGTGCGAGGTAGGTATTCCGGTGCGCATATACTCACTCAAGCTTGTCGCTTATCACGTTGTCATAGGCTTCCCCGCGAACGATGTTCAGGTCTATGAGTTCTACAACACCAAGAGTCAAACACTCGCTCGAACTCACCCCGCTATACTTCAGACTCAGCTAGCTCTTCTCTCTATGTGGCATACCTCGAATCCCGACACCGAAATAAGCCTTAGCAATCCTATCTCCTACTTTGATCGATTGCGCATTCGTAAGCCCGGCGACAAGACATTTACTTTGGGTCCTCACATTGACGGCGGCTCTATTGAACGATGGGAGGATCCCGGATTCAGATCTTGTTGGCAAAAGATTCTTGACGGTGCTTGGAGAGACCACGACCCGTTTGATGCATCGCCCAGAATCGGTGCAAATCAAGATCTCTATAACGCCCCGTAAGCAACAGTTTCACGTGCATACTCTAGTCACAGTGCTTTTTCTAACTTGTTCTGCAGGAACCAATGTTCAGTATTCAGACCATGGCAAGGATGGACCTCAATGTCTACTACTGGACCGAACGAAGGCACGCTGCGTGTACTCCCTATGCTCTCACTCGCCACTGTGTACCTTATCCTTCGTCCGTTCTTCCGTCCTCGTAACCCCGAGTCGAAGTCTCTCAAGTTTGATGATTGGGAGCTTAACTTGGATAGTCCTTCATTCCCTGGAAGTGGGATGGGAACGGGGCAAGAGTTGAACGAGAAGACGCATCCACACTTGAGACTTGATAAGACGATGACGGCTGTGCCAAAAGTCGAGCCAGGGGATCAAGTTTATTGTATGTACTTTCGCTTACTACGATCCCCTTTCGAGAAAATATTTAATGAAGGCTTGTAGGGCACTGTGATATTGTTCATGCTGTCGACGCCCATCATCAAGGAAAGACGGATTCATCGGCCATGTATATCCCTGCTGTCCCTCTAACAGCTCATAAGTAAGTATTCAAACTATTTGAAGTCTCGTTACGTTGAAAAGACGAACTCTCCACCATAGTGCTGGATATCTTCGGGACCAAAGAATCCATTTCGTCAAAGGACTCCCAGCTCCGTAAGTACTCTGCTTGCTTTTCATATGAAATACATGACGAAAATTTCTCTCTTTAGTGATTTCCCAGGCGGTGAAGGTGAATCTCGATTCATTGGACGAGGAAGTGTTCAAGACATCAACAATCGCCTTGGACTTCAGGCATATGGACTCGAGCCTTTTGATGAAGATGGATCAGAGTTCATTAAGAAGGCTAATGCTATTATCAGTGCATGAATAAGACTTGAAATATTTTCACGATCTATATGGAATGTACAATATCTGCAGCTCCCAGCGTTGAACATGTAATAGTATCTCATGTACCTTCTCTAACGTGACTTGTAACTTTCCGACAATCTCATTTTCCATTTCCTTCAAAATCAAAAGAGTGACAAGTACACACTGTTCCCTTGTACATCTTAWCACCTCACCAAATTAATGTTTCGGGTCTCGTGCAATCTGATGAGAAGTCGTCTTATCCTGGAGCTTGTTCCTGTCTCGGTCATTTCTGGCGCTGTGGCCAACACTGAGCAAAGYACATTGTTGTGAGTGTTGGAGATTTGAAATATTCTCTGAGACGTTTTGGAAGTGTTCTAACTATTTGGGTGGGTTGTATGGATGATATTGTACAGGAGTTTCGGAGAGATAAAGAGTATGACAGCGCCTTTTGCTGATACTTCATCGAGGATCAGTACAAATCAAGATCTCTGTAATGCATACCATGGTCATGCTGCCTTTTCTAACTTGTTCTGCAGGAATCAATGTTCAGTATTCAGATTCAGACCATAACATGTAATGGTATCACATCTACCTTCTCTGATGCAACTTGTAACTTTCCGACAATTCCATTTTCCATATCATTTTGATGTTGCAATGCCCATAGTATACCCATACCCACACTCATGCATTCATTGGAAGATCTGCTTACTACTATTCCCACTCCAGTTGCAGCCATCCATTATGATCAAGTTCTTTTGATGATGGTAACACTGTAAATGGTAGATGGTAGCTATGCCTATATCTATATCAACAAGAGATGCATGTGATTGACACTCAATCTGGTTAACCTCAGGTGACCTGAAGTCATCCAGGTTGCCCAGGTCACTGAGGTGATCCTACGTACATTGGGTGTTTTCTGATGCATGCTGCTACTGTGACATGTTATACAACAAACTATCCACATGGAGACATAGCCCAATCAAGGACTTCTCCCTCCCATCAAACTGAATGCTCATCCTAATTGCTTTAGTATTCAAGAGCTCGTCTCAATCAGAAACTTTATCAATATGAGTAGTCATCTATCATGAATTGAGTTGCAATTTAAGAATATGACTGTTGGATATAAATTGGTCTTGTCAGAGAGGAGATGGTGTTGTTTCCCAGTATTCTTTCGACTTCCTAATACTCAAGATGACACCAGATGAAAATGCTCTGCTTTTGCAAATTGGCTCCTTAACACTTTTGCAGAATAGTGCAGTACTGATTATATATTCAGTTGGTTATGGTGAATGAGGATTATATCTGATGGTTGATGAACTAATTCTCCTGATTTTATTTCAGCATTCTTCATTCTCCTTGCTTTCCTGATAATAAGGGCTATCATGTAAGTAACCATGCAGAATTCACACAAGATTTCCTAATCTTTGTCTGATTCTAGATATCAAGGAATGAAGAGCACACCACAGAAGATCCTCTTTTTCTTTGTCTGCCTTATATCTCTCATCTTCACTGTGGATATAGCAACTCAATTGGGAATAATGTTCTCTCTGGATAAAGAATACTTGACAAGGAATTCCTCACTCTCTTTGGAGGAAAGACTTGAAAAGGCAAATAGCCTTATTCAACCACTAGTTGCATTTTCAGAATGGCCACCTACACTAGATGTAAGTGAGGTCCACTCAAACTGACATTCTTGACTGAGATGAAAAGATTCTGCTTGGTGACATGGCTATTGCTTGGAGAGCATGGGTGATGTGGCCAAGGAATCACTGGGTACAATCAAGCCTTATTCTCATCATGCTATCCAATATTGGTAAGAGGTTATTATATTTCATGGCTGGAAATTTGGCTTAGAAAGTTGTATAGCTGTAAACCTTGCAAGTGCTATAATTCTGAATGCAGGTGGTGATGATAGTGCAAATTACAATGGTCTCAACATAGCTAGTTTTGCTCTTAGTTTGGCAGTAAACATACTAGGTACTGGGTTGATTTATGCAAAAGCCTGGTGTGTTTCTTGCTTTTTCCTTGATTGTTCTTCTGACATAATCTGGCTGTGATTCTGGATTTAAACTCAGGTTGCATCAAAGAGCAATGTCTATACATGGAAGAAGGCATAGAAGAACAGATACTCAGAAGATTCTTGCATTTCTTGTGGAGTCAGGCCTTGGATTTGGCTCTATTCAGGTGAATCATATCACTCAGCTTCTTTATTTGAACCCTGATGTTGGCTAGTTAACCCAAATATTGCTACTTCTGATACTTTCCCAACTACCTACATCAGCTGCCACTAGTATTAATGCCACAATGCTGACCAACATTATGTTAGCAATCTTTGACTGTGCATCAGTATGCATATTTTATACATTGTTCTAATACTAGYTCTTGACTACTTTGATTCTTTACAGGCTATCTATCCACTTGCTGTGATTGCTCTTATCAAGTACAGAAAGTCTGTGCTAGAAGAGACCATGACAGAGATCAATTCTCAATTTCTGGACAAGAATAGAGAAATTGCTGAGAATTCTGCACTTACCACATTGCAGTTTGCAGAGGGTGAAGCATCAGGGTCTTCCAATATCCATGAGAGCTCTCTGGTGAGGAGGATCCCTGACTCAGGAGATGACATTGAAATGGATGTTCTGAGTGGATCCAAAGGCCAGCAGGATAGTGGTAGATTGGAAGAGTGAATATCCAGGTCTTGAGGGTATGTAACAGCTGGCAGCAGAATTTGATGGCACCAATTTCTTTCCATTCTCCCCTTTTTTTCTTTCTTTTTACTTCATCTTCAATATATTTATGTACTGACTTGATACTCTATCTATTGCTGAGTGTTTGTGGAATACCTACTTGATATTTATCTGCCTTGTTATCAGAATAATCATTACCTGTATGGAGCTTAAATACACATTCAAGACCAAAATGGATTGATGGATATAAGATGCCAGATATATTTGAATTCCAGGTAGTAGGAGACCTCAAACACTTATACTTTTTCATGTACTAGTACTTTGTGCTCTGTGAATTGATTGAAATCTTCTGTGGAGGTAAAATGYAGTCATGGGTCCAGRAAGTTGACTCTGKACTCTCTCCATTATATGTATGGTTGCACATATGATTGTCTGCTGTAGTAGCTTTGTTGGGGTACTTYCCACTCACCTTTGAATTACCACTGATTCAGACTAGTAAGGGTGACTAAGACCTCCATGGTAACTGTGACCTAGTTGTATAAAATGCARTTTATATGAATATACTAGGAACAAGATAAGCAACTGAGAAGTAACAAGGAGTTGAKCCTGCTCTCAGAATTCCTGAATTAGTGGAATGAGTTCTAACAATAACTGAGACTCAAGGARCCTGARCACTATCACCACCTGATTGACATACAYRTTTACATTGTCCATATKGTATCCAGAAACAAGTGCTCCTTGATGAGACCTTGTTGATTGTTACTACACTCCTACTGTAGCCTGTTCTCCAAACTATCTACATGGAAACAAAGGCTAATCAAGGAACTCCCTCCCATCAAACTGAATATACATCTCAGTTGTTTTAGTATCCAAGAGCTCATCTCATTCAGAAGATGTATCAGTGTGAGTAGTTTTATACCATCAACTGAGTTGCAATTTAAGATTGGGACTTTTGGATATAAATTAGCCTTGTCAGAGAGTGGATGGTATTGTTCCCCATCATTCTTGCAACTGTCTACTACTGAAGATGACACCAGATGAAAATGCTCTGCTTTCTGAAATTGGCTCTGCCATTTTACAGGATACTGCCGTACAATTTATATATTCAGTTGGATATGGTGAATGAGAATTAATTTCAATGGATGATTAACTAATTGTCCTGATTTTATTTCAGCATTCTTCATTCTTCTTGCATTCTTGACAATAAGGGCTATTACGTGAGTAATTATGTAGACTTCAAACAATATTTTCTGAACCTTGTCTAATTCCAGATATCAAGACACAAAGAGCAGGGCACAGTTGATCCTCCTTTCCTTGATCTGCATTTCATCTCTCATCTTTACTGTGGATATAGCAGTTCAATCTGCAGAAACATTCTTTGTGTATAAAGAACAATTGACAAGGAATTCCTCACTCTCTTTGGAGGAAAGGCTTGCAAAGGCAAATAGTCTTGTTCAACCACTGGATGCATTTGCAAACTGGCCATTGACACTAAATGTGAGTGAGGTCCACTCCACTCAAACTGTGATGCTTAACTGAGATGAAAAGATTCTGCTTGGTGACCTGGCTATTGCTTGGAGGGCATGGGTGATGTGGCCAAGGAATCACTGGGTTCAATCAAGCCTGATTCTCTTCATGCTGGCTAATATTGGTGAGAGATTATTAAATTCCATAGTTGGAAATTTGGCTCAAAAAGTCATATAGCTGTAAACTTTGCAAGTGCTGCAATTCTGACTAATTTTACTAATGATAGTGAAGATTCCAATGCTCTCAACATAGCCAGTTATGCTCTTACTCTGGCAGTAAACATACTAGGCACTGGGTTGATCTATGCAAAAGCCTGGTGTGTTTCTTGTTTTTTCTCCACTTGTTCTTCTGACACAGCCTGGCTATGATTCTGTATTTTGACTCAGGTTGCATCAAAGAGCAATGTCTATACATGGAAGAAGACACAGGAGAACAGATGTTCAGAAGATTCTTACATTGCTTGTAGAATCAGGCCTTGGATTTAGCACTATTCAGGTGAATCATATCACTCAGCTTCCTTATTTGAAGGCTGATGTTGGCTAGTTAACCCAAATATTGCTACTTCTGATACTTTCCCAACTATCTACATCAGCTGCCACTGGTACTAGCGCCACAATGCCGACCAACATTATGTCAGCAATCTTTGACTGTGCCTCAGTATGCATATTTTATACATCATTCTAATACTAGCTCTTGACTACTTTGATTCTTTACAGGCTATCTATCCACTTGCTGTGATTGCTCTTATCAAGTACAGGAAGTCTGTGCTAGAAGAGACAATGACAGAGATATCCTCTCTATCCCTTCAGAACAATAGAAGATCAGCTGAGAATTCTGCACTTACCACATTGCAGTTTGCAGAGGGTGAAGTATCAGGGTCTTCCAATATGCATGAGAGCTCTCTGGTGAGGAGGATCCCTGACTCAGGAGAGGATATTGAAATGGATGTTCTGGGTGGATCCAAAGGCCAGCAGGATAGTGGTGGATTGGAGGAATGAATATACAGAGCTTGAGGGTGTGTAACAGCTGGCAGCAGAATTTGGTGGTAGCAATTTCTTTTTATTTCCTTTTTTTTCTTTCTTTTTACTTCACCTTCCATATATTTATGTACTGACTTGATACTTTATCTATTGTTGTGTTTGTGGAATATCTACTTGCTATTTATTTGCCTTGTTATCAGAATAATAATTACCTGTATAGAGCTCAATGTTTCTGGAATACCTACTTGCTATTTATTTACACTTTAGCACCCAATGAGCATAGCATGTTCATAATATGAGGGATAGAATATCGTAGGTAGCAGGTAGGTAGGTAGGTAGGTATATTAACCGGCTTGGGTCCATGAGCTGAAAATATTCTACAAGCTTAACTAAATGCCGATGGACGTCAAAGCTGGAGAAAGCAATAAGCCGGCGCTAACCGGCGCTTCTTGGTCCTTGGACTCACAGTCACATGATTCGTGCATTCTGAAATTTTCAACGTGGCTTCGTTCTTGCACGAACCATCGTCTACATCATTTGTTCGCACCATTCAGACATACCATTGATGTATATCATCTCTACGAATCCGGATGTCGACGAGCCTAAAAGACTTTTGGACATGGCCGGCACTACCACACACTCCACTCAACAGCGGAGTCAAAGGAAGCCCTCGATCGTGAGCCGTACATGACGTTCACCTCGATCTTCAACAATTCCAAAACGATATAAAGTCGGTAAACCTAAACTCAACCAGTCTTCTCTGTTTGTACTCGAACGAACATGTGCCTCATCTACCTCCTCCGACGCGACCTCCGACTCTCCGACAACCCCATCTACCACTTTCTTCAGAACCAGAAAAATAACAAATACACACACCTTCTCCCTCTATACATCCTCCCACCTCACCAAATTGACGTATCAGGTCTCCTACAATCCAATACGAACTCGCCGTACCCAGAAGCCGCACGTTCTCGCCTTGGTCACTTTTGGCGCTGTGGCCCCCACTGCGCGAAATTCCTCGCTGAGAGCGTTTGGGATTTGAAATCTTCTCTTAACGGCCTAGGAAGCGACTTGGTCATTCGTGTAGGGCGCATGGAGGATGTCGTTAGGGAGGTGCTTAGGGATGAGGAGTACGAGGGGAAGGTTGGGGGTGTTTGGTTGGTTAAGGATTGGGCGAGTGAGGAGGTGGATGAGGAGCGTGAAGTTGAAGGGGTTGTAAGGGAGGAAGGAGGTGGGGGGGTTGAGTGGAGGGTTTGGGATGGGGAGGAGATGCTTATACATGAGTATGTCTATGTTTTCTTTCAATGTTGATTCGAACAATTGATTGAGTGTTATTAGCGACGATTTTGGTACTTCAGATCCTTCGCAGTGTCCCGACGTATTCACAACGTTCCGAAAGTCTTTCGAACCGCTTCGAGAGCATATTCGTTCACCTTATCCACCTCCTCGAATGATACCACCCCTACCACCTCACATTCCACCACAGTCGTCTCCATTCGTCATCCCTACGAATCTTGAAGATCTCATTACCCGTCTTCAACAGCCCGTTCGAGACGTAGGCTTACCACACCCGATACCCTTTCCCGCTCAAGCCAAATCCGCCCATCCTTTCGTCGGCGGCGAAACAAAAGCTCACGATCGCGTTATCCACCTCTTAGCCTCAGGGAGTATATCTGCATATAAAGATACTCAGAATAGTTTGCTCGGGGAAGATTTCTCTACAAAGCTAAGCGCGTATCTCGTGCTGGGGTGTGTTACTGCGCGTCAGGTTAACGAGTATCTTGTCGCTTTTGAAGATGGAAAAGCTCTACCGAACTTGAGAGTTGAGGGCGCCGGAGCTGATGTTGGAACTGTCGATTTGGAGGGAGTGAAGGGGTACGGGAAAGGGGAGAACAAAGGGAGTGTGGCGGTGAGGTTTGAGTTGTTGTGGAGGGATTACATGCGTTTGTGTATGCGGAAGTATGGGAATGGGCTGTTCTCCATCAACGGATTTCGAGGGCGCCAAGAGCCAACCTACTCTTCCTCTTCTTCCTGGGCCGACCTCTCTTCACCCCGAACTCAGAAAGCCTTCGAACGCTTCATCACTGGTGAAACAGGCATCGGCCTCATAGATGCCAGCATGCGCGAACTTGCTCTTACAGGCTACACCTCCAACCGTGCATGACAGAACTGTGCGTCGTTCCTAACGAAATGGTTAGGGATTGACTGGCGTCTTGGGGCGGAGTGGTATGAGTGTATGTTGGTGGACCACGATGTTGCTAGTAATTGGAGAAACTGGGCGTATGTTGCTGGGGTGGGGAATGATCCACGGGGAGGGGGAGAAGGGAGGAAGTTTAATCCAGTTAAGCAGGGGTGGGAGTATGATCCAGATGGGGAGTATGTGAAGACGTGGGTGGCCGAGTTTGATGGGGTGAATCCTAAGTGGGTTAGTGATGGGAAGGGGAAGGAGACGAAGGTGGGATGGAGAGATGTGTTGTTTCAGGGGTGGCAGGTGGAGAAGATGGAGGTGAAGGAGGAAGAGAAGGAGGTTGTTGATCGGTTGAAGGAGGTGGAGTGGGTGCGTAATCCATTGGTTAGAATTGATTATCAGAGGAGGAAGGGTTTTGGGAATCGCGATTTGGATTGCAAGAGAAAGCATGGAAGTGGTGGTAGCTGTCAGGGACTGGGTCCGTTGGTTAGAGTCAATAGGCCAATGAGCGACTGCCATGGAAAGGGTGTAGGTAGTGGCAGCTGTTTATGAATTACTTTCCGAAGAAATGCCTCGCATCCTCTCGTCGATACCACAGAGCCCACAGACAAAAGGCAGGAACTTTATAGAAACATACTTCATTGCAGAAACTCGGATATTCAAGTAACGGAAAGATCCTTTATGTACATATAGTTATCAGTTAATAAAGACCCGATGTATATATAATAGGTAGTACTGGTAGTTCATTCCTGTATGCGATAGATACGAATTACGAAGACATTATAGCACAAGTTGTTTTGAATCAACAAAAACCCACCTTTCAAGTTTGAAAAAACTCGGTGAAAGAAAGGACAAGAGTACTTACACTGAAAACATTCAGAAGGCAAGCCCTTGATTTGACAGTGTTGGACCTCCAACAAGAGGTGTCACTAGGGCGTATTAAAACTGTGACTCCCCCATCTGTCTACCATTGAACCCCATTGAACCCCGCCTCTCCCCGCCTTTCCCCACTCCCGTCCCATCACCTCGAAGAATCGAAATGCCTTTCGTCTATGGGACGGCTAGCCCTTACCCTCCACAACCTCGCACTTGCAGGGCTTGCATCCATCATCGAAGCGGGGGTGAGTGGTATTGGAGGGGATGCTGCTGAGGATGACGGCTGGTGAAGGATTATCCTGGACCGAGGTCATGGTTGTACATGGGTGATAGAGGAGAGTGAGAAGAGGGCGTTGGGGATTGAGATTCTGAGAAGAGGATGCCGGTGAGTGTTGAACGTTAATGCAGCGAGGGGAACGAGGAGGGATGGGGGGTGTCAATGAGGCCTGCGTGCCAGCGCTAAAGTGATGAAGGGACTCGGAGAGGAGATGGTGGAAAGGTGAGTGAGGCGCGTTACATACACACAGTCTTGGTGTTCTGGTGGGAGCTAAAGCGCTAATGTGTTGAGTGGACTTCAGAAAAGGCTTCGACACCTGAGAACGAAAAATTGAGAGTGCCCATCTGACGCGTTTAGTAAAATATGGATAACGTATACCATTGTCATCTAAATACCGAATAAATCATCCTTTATACAGCTCCTTCCTCGAATCCTTCAACCTCTCCCCATCAGCCAAATGTACCGGTTCCCTCGTCCCCTCCGAGTCGTTCACGATCTGGGTAGTAGGTAATGCCGGAGGTTCACCGAGCACTTGCGCAACAGCCGCTTTGTTTAGGAATTTTGCGTAGCGTGATTGAACGAACATTGCGCTGGAGTGGCGAGTGAGTTGAGACGAAGGTGGTAAGAGACGAAGCACAAAGTTGTTTTGGATCGACCTTCAAAGCTTCAAGCGTTCGGCAATGTGCCCGATGGCCCGATGTACACCGAAATTTGAAAAAGGCACGTGTGACTGACTGTTCATTTCCTCCTTCATTTTAGGGATCATTCGTCGTTACGGTGTTGGAAGAGGGGGAATCGGCTCTGGAGGATGAATAGCGTTAGGAGGAAAGAGAGTCTAGGATTGCTCCAGTGCTGCACTTGTATTGTGAGTGTATTACTGAACAAAAACTTCTTGCAGCTCATCTTTCGTCCACCTCTCTTCACAATCAACAGTCTCCAGCAGCGGAACATGGACCTAGCTCAGCTTCAAGGTGAGGGCAACGTCGACTGGTCGACCTTTAAAATCGATTCTACGTCCTCCTTCGTGCCTCAAACCTAGGTGTACACGTCATCATTCGTCCTTGCGCACACCTGCCTTTCCTACTCAGCTCTTACCTTGACATCCATCGTCGTTGCTTTTCTGTTATTTTTCTATCTGGAAAATCGTCTTCAAGGCTCTTCAAGGTCATCCGTTCCGATAGCTTTCAACGTGCAGTGTGGTGTGGGGGACATGGCGTGGTGGCAGCCTTATCATAATGAAATGACTCGGGATATCTCTGATTTCGTACGTTCTGACATTAAACCAACCTCGGGTTTGCTAGTTCTGACTATTGCCTTCTGGTTCAGATTTTAGCAGCACACGCTATGAGGTGGAGAGAATGCGTAGTACATCTTAACGTTGCTGGAGTTCTAGGAATATTCTACCCTTTATAGTTGCTTCGCAGCAAGTTGCAGTTGACGGCGATGTCAAGCAACATATTGCGAAAAATTCAAGAGTCGACCGCTGGAAGTTCGTATGTCCAATCCTAGCCTTCTTGCCATTTATTCGTATTAACTTTGTCCCAAGGTTTTCGACACTGCTCTTGGAATGCAATATCCGCACTCTATAAGGTATGCTCAACATTCATGCTGCCAAGTTCGCTATTTTTGTACTTACGTGACCGCCTTTATAGAAAGGGACCTAAAACTAACCAGTATCTTGATTATAGACAACGAACAAGCCTTTGTCGCCGACTTCGAGATGTATAAGATGCACCCGAGTCAAAATATCAACATGCATGGCTATTTCAGCCCGGAAGCATGGACTCAGAAAGACGTATGTGTTTAATTATGCATCCTGGACTATTTGAATGAAATATATGCTTTTAGAACGCTTCTAGTCCTTCGGATGTCTATGCATGGGCTTTATGCGCCTGAGTTTGGATATGAAACAACGTTACAAGCAACTTCTGTTCAGGTGGAGCTTGGTACGTACAGCTTTGCATCAAATCGTTCATACTCTTACTCCATGATTCACCGTCAGTCTTCAACTCCACTAGCTACCAGGCATCAACGTGAACCGTCCTTCTCTATGTCATCCGTTCGAAGTCGAAGTGGACCTCCTGCTTATGACATGAAATTGAAGTGGAGACTAAGTACCGATACGAAATCGTTGACAACATTATGCCACATTGTCACTGATGACATAGACAATCAAGCGAATCATGGAGGATCTTTGGGTGTTGTGTTATGTTACCTTTCACTCTTGGGGTTCACGTTCATCTACTATCGCGGCATATATTCTGTCTCCGAGCTACAGCCAAATAAACTTTACTTTTTTCAGCCTGGTGGTACCAGTCATCAAGCTTCCATGGACTCTCAAGCCTCAGGATTCATCTATTGCAGATAACCGTCACAATCAAAGAAGTTTTCTCAGGTGGTTCTAACTTTTGGTACTCATGGATCACCTCAGACACCAGATATGCCTATGCCCGAACCATCGCCGGGCTATGTATAGTTAATATAGCTATGCTATTCTTCAGGCTTCGCTATCATCATATGAGAGCAGATCACCGCTCAGAACGCCAAGGACACCTTGGATTTCACCCGGATCTCCTCCAATGCGCATGCCTGGACTAAGTCTCACATGGTGTAGTGAGTGGTGATAAACTCTAAAATAGATTCTACCGTCTAACACCAATGAAATAGGAATTCCATTTATGAACATGTACAATCCCGGAAGCTCCCTCCATCACACATGGGTGAATGTACCGGAGTGTGTGAACGGAGAACACGGCGCGTTGACTCATCATGAGTCGCAGCTGATCTCGACGCTGGCGGCAGCTCTGTCAACCGGACGCGACTCCCTGACGGTGAAAAATACGGGTGAATATGTATATGTTCGCATTGAGATGGGAAGCAAATCAACGGAGATATTCGATATTCTACGCGGCCATCTCTCACCTTATCCAATTATCCAATAACGTCTCGATATTGACAAAGAGCGATCATTCGATCTTCATATGCTGTTGAGAGAAGAGCAGACTATTGCGAAGTACTCAAGTTATGTGCGGGTGTGTACATCAATTCTCTATTACGAGATATGGGCTTACTATGAGTCTATGACTATTCAGTACATGCCATATCCAAGCACTCGAATCTACGGCTCGCTGACGAAACGGCCCAAAGGCCTACGTGGAGCAGGTTCTCTATGGCCGTCTCGAAGACTTCCTCATTCTTGTATGTCACCTGCCGGATGGCCAGTTTGAATGTCGACGCACCTGGACGTTCCGGGAATCGAAACAAGGACGATGCGTCAATACCACGCCTCGCCTCCCGTTACGGGAATCGAGAAAGTAACGTTTGTAGAAGACGGAATGCGATGGAGTTGCAAAGCGAGTTGGCGGGCATACATTGTCTGCTGGCATGAGCATGAGAGAGTGAGTTGAACCTTGAACGTTTTCAGAATGTTTTGTTGACTAGATGTATCACGTCAGATGACTTACCCTTCTCGCATGCGGCGTGTATGGACCGGCCGAGGATCGACATTGCGTCTGAACTGGAGCACCTACGGTACCCGAACGCCACAGTTGCGCTACAGTTCTCGATTCAAACGGGTCGAAGGGATTGAGACCTGGGCGATGTGGAGGCATCGACAGCTGGGACGTGGATGAGAGGGGAGAGCCTGAGCTGAGGATGCAAGATGAAGAAGGGATGAAAGTCGAAGGGAAAACTTGGGGAATAACTGGTGTCTGATGGAAGGTAAGAATCTGAGGCATTTTGTCCGAACTTGGATAAGAAAATTTTTCCATTCCTGGCCAGGATTTCGTTTCAAGGCTTCGTTTCAAAATTTTAAATGTCAAGACTTTAGCGCTTCAAGGCGCTTCATCTTCAAAAAGCGCTACTTAAGCGCTAAGCGCCTATTGAGATTCGAAGTTGTCGGGTTCGGTATTACGGTGATCCCCGGTAATTCATTATTTCCCCGAACGGCTAATGACAGAAACAGCCTTGGTCCAGCCAATGGCATTCGCGTCCGTCGTCGACTCCCTCTCGCGGATATTCAAGACGAGACGATCACAAAATGGACTAGACACCTCAGTCGTCGCCTGAATTATCTGGGTCATCCGAGTCCTATAGAACCCTCACTGACCTTGTTCTGCATACCTGCCGCTTCCATGAAGAGTATGACATCTGTAAGTATTCTAATCCAAGTATTACTCGTTTTGTGTATATGTTTCTCTTTGACAATGACTGACATTGACAGATTCCCGCTCAGCTATCGTGAACTCTCACAGCGTATTTACACGGAGCCGAGTAGTAATCTCGATCCGTTACGTTGATAACCTTAGACTCGACGGCCTTAACGAAAACCCGACTACGACCATCGATGATCATCGGTCACCCACGTTCTACATATACACTTACTTACCATAAGCTTAATAGTCACCTGGGTTGGAATCCATGTATAACTATGGTATGCTGCTCGAATAAAACTCAAATTCACCGTGATATAGCACGAGAAATGCAAGAAAAACTTGAAAATCAACTTGAACTTAGTCACTCCGCTAGTGAATTTAGAGACCTGAGAACGGGAATGGTTCCTCGATGGTACTTATGGCTTAGTACTTATTAGTTGACGGTACTGTAACGGATTGAGATCAAACAAGTAGAAAGAGTCGGAAGTTACATCTAGTCATCTACACAGTTCCTTTTTCTATTGACTCAGAGATCCCCGTTCAGATTCATAATTCTGTCAGTTGCTATACTACCTACTAATCAAATGATATTCACTATTATACAATTTCTATTCAAACTTCATAACTTGTGCTAGCAAGAGCACCGCACTTTTTGGGCTTACGATACCATGAATAGGATACTTGAGGAGGTTTGAGGTATACTCACAGCCCTCTTTGATCACCCACGCACTCGACTCGAGTTTCCGGCGACACTAGCATATGATGGAGGCGGTCACGAATTTCGTCTCATGGCTTTTCAACTTGCTAGGGCCAGCTTCAGTCAATGATTCGCCGCAAACCCCTGCCGACGGTGGTGACGATCAGAGTACAGGCTCGGATGCAGGGACAGGTAAGTGATCATTCTTCAATATCTCATCACATATACTAATCACTCAAGTGCTTTCTCCTCTCATCTTTTCTTTCTACGTTTCTGCCTTTCGATACAAAATGAAGGACAAAACGAATCTGGACCCAGATCGAATAGTGCTGTCCGAGAGGTGGTACGACCGCAAGTGTTTATCAATTGTTCGTTCTCTCAAGGAGCGGGGTCTACGGTTATTGGGAACCAGTATTTCGGGTCTGCAGCTAGTACCAGTGGTAGTGGGAGCGATGGTACACGTAGGCAGAAGTGAGTATTCTCTGCTCGCGTTTATCTAACTCGTCCTTCCGTTTTTGGTTGACGTGAGCTGATTTGATGTGTAGGGGGAACGCGAGAGAGACTATGGGTACGGGTGCCCAATCAGGTGAGGGCATAGGAGATATAGAGTCGCTAGTCGCTTCAATGACAGACTCAGACTTACTGTCCTTCTCTTTACGCCCACCAGCTACACGGAGATAATAGTAGGCAGCTTCGTTCAACTTGGGCTAGGGTTGGGCCTCCCTCAAAGGATTCCCGATGACTGATCCTCAGTGAAAATATGTTGATATATGTATTCTCCCCGGTGATACTCCGTGTTGCTATAATATCTGTACCCTACGTACGTCCTTATAATGATAATTTTAGTATCAGGACCATGACTTGACCACAACTTGCAACCTACTTTGGACGCTTTGGCTAAGGCAATACAAACTCAACAAAGCGCTTCCGAAGCCAATCGCCTATGACATGGGGCATTGCACCTAGGTCCGGGTGTAGCGTATCCGAGAGCTGGGATTTGTTCCTGCTATCCATGAATCGGTCGAGTGAGAATATGTGCTGGATGTTGTAGTCCCTGTCCTTTCCTTGCGCAAACGATACAAAAGAAGATGAAGGGTATTGGCATTCAGACTTGAACCAAGAGAAAACCATGGCTCATGGACGTTTTAACTCCGGCGTGAGAGGTCGCGTCTTCCTAGGCAAGCACCTTCTCCATTCATGACGAGGTCCATAAGACTGGTTTTTATCTACATTTCGTCGGCGTCCATCAGGAGGAAGCAGAGTGATTTGGGGTCTGATATTGGCCTTTGTTCTCAACAGTTGAGGTACACAGCACGTAGCTATTCGCGAAGTTATGCGTTAGGATTTAAAAAGGAATGACCTGAAGCATACAGTAGTCTTCCTGCGGAAATCAAATTCCATACATAGCATGTGGCATTAAAGCTGTCTAATACCCGAGCGACACTGCGGTGCTTTGCCTAGTGAAACTTGCCTCGCGGTGCAAGAATTTGTTGAAAAGGGGGCTCGAGACCAGTACTGAGTCGCGGTTGACATTCGAAGTTGATATGCACAAATTGGAGGACTTGTCAACCGAAAAGAAAGACATGTGATCGTGGGACCAAAAGCCTTGAAATAGTAACAAGGTGCCGTGGCTTTCTTCAGTTTTCATCTATTTACATGCACTGCCCTTCAAAGCTTCAGCGTTCAACGTTCAACGTTCAACGCCAGCTGCTGGTGGTCCTCTCAGTTATCTGCGATCTGAAGTGGCCCTAAGTATCAACGCCCTTGAAGTCTTCCTGTGTTATATCCTGAAAATTTGCCTGGAGAAGAGCTTGCTGCGTAAGGTACAAAAGATTGATCGTGGACAGGGTTCCAGTAGCTCGGAATCGATAGGGTTAGGTTCGAGCAGAGCGATATCCGGGATCTGATTGGGTATGGCGTCTTTCTCCTGGTGCTGGAGTCAAGTCAGAGCAGGAAAGTACGTGGATTCGTCGTGGAACTTGGACCTCCTTGAACCCACCGAGTCCGTCACCTGAAGCCTGGGCTTGAAGCTTGAAGTGATTGATGATATCACCACTGGCCTCACGAACTACATGCGTTCGCCATTCGCTGCATAAATAACAGGCATTGAGGTGGCTTCAACTCACTTTCAACACTTTCAACCCGTCATTCAACTCAAGTTCTGGCGATGAATATGATCACAGAATTCCTTCTACCACCGTGGCTCTTCAACTGGTGGAATAATTCACCGCGACCCTCTGCGCCTGTCACAGAAGAAACTCCAACTACACCAAGTCCAGCCGCTATGAGCGAAGATAAGAGTTGTGGTCAAGATCGTTCATTGGCTCCGGCTCCAAATGAACCTGGTATGTGTCACTTCTACTCTTTCTCAGTGATACTGGCTCACTGATCATAAAGTCTCTGCTCTAGCCCGGCCACCTTCATCTTCGAGTCCTCCGCCGTATCCAACACCAGATCCCCCAAGGTCCACTGACGCTGCCGGATCAGGTAAGCGCTCACTTATCGATATTTCATCACATATGCTAAGTGTTTTCTCTCCTCACCCTTTCTACATCTTTGCCTTTTGATAAAATATGAAGAACAACTCAAGTCTGGACACCGATTGGAGGCGAAACAATCGCAACAAACATATAACAGTTGTTCATTTTCTGATGGAGCGGGATCTACAGTTCATGGGAGCCAGTATTTTGATTCTACGGTTCATGGGAGCCAGTTTTATGGGTCTACGATTCATGGAAGCCAGTATTTTGGGTCTGTGACTAGTACCAGTGATAGTGGTAGTGGTGGTACGCATAGGCAGTAGTGAGTATCCTCTACTTGCATTTACCTCACTCGTCCTTCCTTTTTAGTTGGCACGGGCTGATTTCATCCATGTAGGGAGAATGCGTGGCAGACTCGCACTCGGAGGGTTATATATTTCTACGCTCATGATGATAATTTAAGTATTAGAACAACGACTTGCAACTTACTTTGGATGCTTCAGTTAAGATAACACGACCTTAATATCACCATCCTACATCATGCCCTCAAAGCTTCGTCATGGTTGTTCTGAGGAGTGAACCTGAACATGCCAGGAATCGAAACAAGGACGACGCGTCGATGCCATGCCACCTCTCCGAAGCCTCCTGTTACGGGAAATCAAAACAGAGCAACATTTGCAGAAGATGGAATGCAATGGAGGTGTAACGTAAGTAGGCACTGTACACTGACTGCTGGCATGAATATCGAATGTCTTGTTGACCAGGCGCATCACGTCAGAACTGGGACATGTAGCCGAACGCCACAGTCCTCGATTCAAACGAGTCGACAGGATTGAGACATGGGCGACATGGAGGCATTGACATTGGAGATGTAGACGAGGTGGAGGAGCCTGAGCTGAGGATGGAAAATGAAGGGATGAACGTCGAAGGGAAAACTTGAGGAATGACCGGTGTCTGATGGAAGGTAAGGATCTGAGATATTTTATCCGACCTTGGATAATACAGTTCCTCCACTCCTGGCCAGGATTTCGTTTCAAGGCTCCGTTTCAAACGTCAAGGCTAAGGCGCTTCAAGGCGCTTCATCTTTCAAAAAAGCGCTTAGCGTTAAGCGCCTATCGAAGTTGTCGGGTTCGGTATTACGGGATTCCCGGTAATTCATTATTTCCCCGAATGGCTAATGACAAGAATAGCCTTCGTTCAGTTACTGATATTCACGTCGTCTCCCGAGCAGATATTCAAGACGAGACTGTCACAAAATGGAGTAGTCTCAATTGTCACCGTACAAAGTATCTGGTTTATCCGAGTCCTATAGAACCCTCACCGACCCTGCGCTGCGCACCCGCCGCTTCCATGAAGAGCGTGACACCTTCTTCAAGTATTCTAACCGGCGTTGAGTGTTACTCATTTTGTGTATGTTTCTCTCTGACATTGACAGATTCCCGCTCAGCTATCATGACCTCTTACAGTGTATTCATACTGAGCTAAGTGGTGATCTCGATCCATTATACCGATAACCTTAGACTCGACGCCAATTTAATGACGCCCATCGCTGATCGTCGGCCACCCACGTTCGTTCTATACACTCACTTGCGATAAGCTTAGCAGCCACCTGAGTCAAAATTGTATAACTATGGTATGCTACTCAAATCAAACTCAAATGCACTGTGATGTAGCATGAGAAATGCAAGAAAAGTGTTGAAACCAACTTTTGGTGACTTCTGCTAGTGAATTTCGAGACCTGTGGGCCAACCATACTAGGACTTGAATATTCATTCTTTGCTTTAGCCTTAAACTTGATGTCACTCCTTTATCGCTTCATACCATGATAATGATACTTATTTTTCACAGATCTGAACTTGGAACCTTGAGTCATTGTATTCTGCAAGCAAGGTTTCTGCCGACAAACTCAGAGTCTGCCTTTTCCCAGAAATCTGGGAGAACAGGATGATTTCTCAATGGTATACATAGCTTATTACGAGACGGTACCGTAACGAATTGAGATTGAACAAGTGGCCTGTACAAGATATGGACGCATACTACACTACCCATTGCATTCCTGGAAACGCTGTACAGCTAGTAGGATCTAAATTCAGATAATGCCAGGGAGATCCCAGGTAGTATGACATACCTAATTGCAAGTTCATCCGGGATTAGATAGATCATATATGTATATAAATGTGCCAGAAAAAGCACTGAGCGCTTTGGGCATACGGCACCATATTCAGTTTCATCTATCATAAATAGGGTACTTGAGGAGGCTTGAGGTTTACTCACAGCCCTCTTTAATATCCCATTGGCAGTTATTTGATAAATATGGCTTCGGCTACAAATGAATCTGCAGGTGGTACATGTCACTTATACTGTTTCTCAGTGGTACTCACTCGCTGATCATATGATCTCTCCTACTACCATTTTCATCTTCATTTCCACCCCCGCATTCACCACCAGATCTCACTCCCCAGGCCAGTCCCAACGGAGGGCATACTGACCCTGCCGGAGTACCACAGAGTCAAGTCGACCAAGGTAAGTACTTTTTAATCACTCGCTCGTTCTAAATCATCTATCCCATTGGGGTCTGTGATATCTGTTTACATATGCTAAGTGCTTTCTCCTCTCACCTTTTCTATGTTTCTGCCTTTCGATACAAAATGAAGAACAAAATGAATCTGAACGCCAATCGACTTCTGCTGTCCGAGAGGCGGTACAACCGCAGCAAACGTTTACCCAATGTTCGTTCTCTCAAGGAGCGGGATCTACAGTTAATGGGAACCAGTATTATGGGTCTGCAGCTAGTACTAACGGTACTGGTGCTGGTGGTACATGTACATGTCCTAGGCAGCAGTGAGTATCCTCTACCTGTGTTTATTTCACTCGTCCTTCCGTTCTTAATTTACATGGACTGATTTCATGCGCGTAGAGAGTTGAATGCGTGACATACTCGGACTCGGAGAGGTAGGGGTACGGGTACCCAATCAGATGCAGGTGTATGAGGTATGGAATCATTAGCTGTTTCTGTGAGAGACTTGAAAATTTCTTACCGCCCTGCTCTTTACGTCCTCCCAGCTGCGTGCACAGAGAGTGGTGGGCAATCTAAAGCAGCTTTGTTCAACTTGGCCCGGGATCGAGTAGGACCCATGATTATGTTGAGAATGTCTTATCCCAAACTCGCTCTCAGTGACTTTCTGTTCAAATCGATTTTCGGGAGGAGTCTGGTGGTTCAACGTGAAAATGGTCACTTACATGTCTTCATATTTACTTACCTAACTATTCACTCTTTTGGATGACATCTTCCCATACCTTATTCACCTGTACATATTCAACGGTTTTATCGAAAATTTTACGTTAAGGTCTTGTATTAAATTGGGTGATATTCTGATATTTTTCGGTTGCTGTCAAAATCTCTTCGGTCACCAGACTAATCAGATTTATGTTATACCCTGAGTAGACAAGGGATTCACGTACCTATGACCTGGTAATCTATTGCTTCCCTTCTGATTATCTCCAACATTTGGCAAGACAAATCAATAAGAGCGCTGTCAATATTCAATGTCTGTCATAAATAGGGCTTGATGAGGCTTGAGTTCACTTCCAACCCTTTGTTTACCCCGAGCTCTGGCAATGGAGAGTTTTACCAAATGGTTTTCTAGTTGGTGGACTCAGAGACCTAGTACAAGTACAAGTACTATGGAACCAAACCGGACTCAGAGCGAAGATAAGAGCTGTGTTCAAGATCGTGTATCAGCTTCGGCTCCAAATGAACCTGGTACATGTCACTTATACGCTTTCTCAGTGATACTGACTCACCGATCATAAAGTCTCTGCTATAGCCCAGCCACTACCATCTTCATCTCCATGTCCTCCACCATATTCAGCACTAGATCTCAATCCCCCGAGGTTCACTGACGCTGCCGGAGCAAGAACAGGTAAGCGCTCACTTATCGATATCTCATCACGTACCAAGTGTTTTCTCCCTTCACCTTTTCTACGTTCCCGCTGTTCAATACAAAAATGAAGGAAAAAACGAATCTGGACGCCGATCGAATCGTGCTGTCCGAGAGGCGGTACAACCGCAGCAAATGTTTATCGGTTGCTCGTTCTCTCAAGGGGCAGGATCTATGATTCATGGGAACCAGTATTTTGGGTCTGCGGCAAATACCAGCGGTAGTGGTACACATAGGCAACAGTGAGTATTCTTGGCTCGCATCTATCTCACTCGTCCTTCCGTTCTTAGCTGATATGAGCTGATTTGGTGCATGTAGGGAGAATGCGAAACAGGTATGGGTACGGGTACCTGATCAGGTGCAGACATAAGTAGGAGGTATGGAGTCGTTAGTCGTTTCTGTGAGATGCCGAAAATTTCTTACCGCCCTTCTCTTTACGCCTCCCCAGCTGCACGGAGTCTGGAGATAATTTACATAAAGCAACTTCGTTCAACCTTGGTTCAACCTGGGCCAGGGTTGAGCGCTTGAGTGTTTCCCCCAAAATGACTCATCTTCAGTGAAAATAGGTCGAGATACACGTTCTTTCCAATATCTCTACCCTGATGTATACTTATGATTAGTATAAGAACCACGACTTGACAACGACTTGCAACTTTGGATGCTTTGGCTAAGATAACACGAACTCAACACTACCGTCGCGCTTCAAAGTTCTTTCACATTCCGAAGCCAACCGCCCAAAACATGGGTCATTGCGCCTAGGTCCGAGTGTAGTGTATCCGAGAGCTGGGATTTGCTCCTGCTATTCATGAATCGGGCAGGGAAGAATAGGTGCTGGATGTCGTAGTTTCCGTCCTTACCTTTATGCAAAAGAAGAAGGTATTGGCATTCAGACTCGAATCACCCCCGAATAAAGAGAAAACAACTTGCTTACAGGCGTTTCAACAATGCGAGAGGCCGCGTCTCCCTAGACAAGGACCATGAGACCGGGTTTGCCTACATTTCGTCGACGTCCATCAGGAGCAAGCATACTGCGAGTGAAAGATTTGAAGCCTGAGAATGATATTTGCTCTCAGCAGAAGTACACAGCACTAGCTATTTGCGAAGAAAGAAAATAAGAGTCAAAGAATTGGCCTGAACGTGAAGCCGCGCGCAGTGGTCCTCCCGTGTGAATGAACTACCATACATAGCACTCGGCATTGAAGCTGTCCGCTTAGCTAATAGCGCCGTAAGTCCGTAGCGGGCTTTAGTTTCCGGGCAAACCTCGGAGAAATTGTAGTTGGAATCTTACGCTCTCACTGTCAGGAATCAGAGACTAGGCCTCAGGCCTTAGGCTCAGAGGGGGCACGAGTTCACAAGGCTAAGACAACTTACATATATGGGGAGGATAAACCACGATATCTCTTCCTTTCGCTTTTTGTTTCTGTTCGTATTATGTTTAGATTTACGCGCGCTTCTACTGTCCTCCCTCGAAGTGCCTTTGTAGCTTCAAGCTCAAGTCTTCCCGGGCAGTCTACGAGCTCAACTACGTCTTTCCGATCTCAAGGTTGTAGGATGGGTATGGGCATGGCTACGGCTGCTACATCCACATCCACCGACTCGGAGGTACCCACTAGATCCCAGAAGAATACCGGTGACATTCAAGCTTTGTTTTCTTCTCTGAACCCTACAATCTCGCATGAACTTCCGTTGCGCTTTTCAGGATTGAAGAAAGAGTTGTGGAGGGATAGGTTGATAGTGTCGTGGAAAGAGGTTCTTGATCAACTGGAAGTCAGTACGGAGGAGATTATTTCGAAAGGAACAGAGGTAAGGCGTTTACTTTGTTACCCTCCTGAAATAAGCGACTGAAATGCGCTGTCAAGATTATCCCTCGCGTCAGTTACGAAGAGTTGCGTGGCGGTCTCCCAGATGACAAGCTCGCTCAAGTGAAGAAGACTGGTGTTGTTGTAGTCACCGGAGCCGTTCCTAAAGAGGTACTTTTTACGAAATTTGATGTTGTTATCAAGTCCAGACCAATTGTTTGACAGGAAGCCCTTTCTTGGAAGAAGATGATACAAGACTACGCGTCTGCAAATAAAGACCTTGTACGAGGCAGGTATTCATGTGCTCATATGCTCCCTCAGGCTTGTCCCTTATCACGTCGCCACAGGCTTCCCCGCACACGATGTTCAGGTTTATGAGTTCTACAACACCAAAAGCCAGACACTCGCTCGAACTCACCCCGATATACTCCAAACTCAACTATCTCTTCTATCTATGTGGCATACATCGAATCCCAACACCGAAATAAGCCTGAGCAGTCCGATTTCTTATTTTGATCGATTAAGGATAAGGAAGCCTGGGGATAAGACCTTTACGCTGGGTCCGCATATTGATGGGGGGTCGGTTGAACGATGGGAGGATCCTGGGTTTAGGTCTTGTTGGAGGAAGATTCTTGAGGGTAATTGGAGAGAACATGATCCGTTCGATGCTTCGCCTAGGATAAGTGCGAAGCAAGATCTCTATCATGCTCCGTAAGTTTAAGTCATTTTTTTCTATGACACTGCCTTTTTTCTGACCTTTTCGACAGAAATCAATGTTCAGTATTCAGACCCTGGCAAGGATGGACTTCAATGTCTACAACAGGTCCTAACGAAGGTACACTGCGTGTATTCCCTATGCTCTCACTCGCTACGGCATACCTTATTCTTCGTCCGTTCTTCCGTCCTCGAGACCCCGAGTCAAAGTCTCTCAAGTTTGATGATTGGGAGTTTGACTTGAATAGTCCTTCGTTCCCTGGAAGTGGGATGGGAACGGGGCAAGAGTTGAACAAGAAGACGCATCCACACTTGAGACTTGATAAGACGATGACGGCTGTGCCAAAAGTCGAACCAGGGGATCAGGTTTATTGTAGGTACCTTGTTTTGAGTTGAGACTTTCATAAGTAAAGGTGGACTAATGAAGGTTTGTAGGGCACTGTGATGTTATTCATGCTGTCGAGTTTCATCATCAAGGCAAGGGAGATTCATCAGTTATGTATATCCCTGCCGTACCTTTGACAACCCATAAGTGAGTCCTCCAATTCGTTTTGTTACTTACACACATTCAAGGCGGGCACACCTTACACCCATGCTTAGTGCGGGATATCTACGAGACCAAAGGATTCACTTCGTCAAAGGTCTTCCAGCTCCGTACGTGGTCTCTCTGGCTCGCTTTTCGCATATAAAACAGTAAACTTACGATGGAGATTTCGATTTCCTTTTCCTCAGTGATTTCCCTGGCGGCGAAGGYGAATCRAGATTYGTTGGAAGRGGGAGTACGGAAGATATTAAGARTCRTGTTGGACTTCAGGCTTATGGATTTGAACCTTTTGATGAAGAGGGATCGGATTTTATTAGGAAGGCTAATGCTATTATCAGAGCATGAATAAAATTTGAAATATGTGGAATGTACTGTATTTGCTAGCATTGAATGTCATCAATTCACTTACAGTCACAGCCCCTATTCAAGTCATTTCTGGTGTGGAAGTATGGTGCTAGTCTGTTCCCCATCGAAGGTTTTCGACCAAGTGTCTACCAATCGAAGCTTTCAGCACCGAACCAACTACTTTTCCTCCTGGGCCAACCTTTCTACACCTCGAACCCAGAAAACCTTTGAGTGCTTCAAGTTTCTCCTGCATGGAGTTGGCACAGAGTGAAGATTTGGTCCAGAGGATGGAAGTTGTTGTGAGGGATTGCAACCTTTTGGATGTTGAAGGGTGTTCAAACGTACTTGACCCTGCACCTCAACCAGTACAGAATAGTAGGCAGTAACATGTATGTGGTTGTAGACGCTCTTATCGGCCGATGAAAGCCGAGGTAAGATTTGTCTGTATGTAAGTATTTGTTGTCAAAGCTCTTCATCATCAATCCACATCACATATATACTGCTTCTGGAGTGCTCAGTGCCAGCTGCCACTGTAGTCCTCTCAGTTACTTGCAATCTGGAGCAGCCCCAAGTCTCAACTTGAAATTTGTCTATGCTCTACAATCTGTGCTTCTTTTGTCTTTTGCCAGCTGGCACATCACACAAAGTAAACAGAGAGGCAGCTTGCACGATTACTCTGCTTTATCCTCTGCTGAGAGTCAGATTAGGCCCTTCAAGGATTGCAGTCTAATATTATTCAAATAGACAGCATGTGAGCTGAAACTCCATGTATTTCTTATTGTTTTATATGTGTGAAAAGGTGAGTTTTCATCGAAACTACACCCTTTGTGCTGGAAGCTCAATCATTGGTGCCATTCAGATTTTCATTCAGTACAGTGTCAACAACATCAAGCAATGACCTTTCTCTGTCAGGTGTACATGTTCCAGAGATGGACCAGCTCATTTTGGGCCTTTTGCAGGTCAATTATTTGGGTGCGAAAGTCATATCAAGGTGGCATTAATTAATTCACATTGTTTCTCAGTCCGTTCGGCACAAAGGTAATCAAGATTGAATTCCCAAACACCAGAGACCCATTGCGAGTGTGGCATGAATTGGCAGCAGATGGAACGAGTCCATAGTTGAGGAGTATTGGGAAGAATAAGAGCATTGTGATTGTTTTACGAAAACCCGAGGGCAGAGAGTATGTGGTCACTTTTTCCTTCTCAACATTTCTATGACTCACGAGGCTATTCCTTTTCCATAGACCTAGTAAAACAACCAAATCAAAAGGGATGTGTTGATAGAAAATTTCAAGGCTGGAAGCAGCTCCCCGTTTCTCTCTTCATCGTTCATTTTCATTACATCTATGAATAGCTTTGGACAAGTGGTTGCTCAGACCAGAGTCACCACCATCTTTACACCTCTCCTCTCATCTTCACACATGTCAGCGGATATGCGAGTCCTTGGGCACCATGACCAGGATATCCTCTTGTGTGTGACGCTGAATTCAGGTTTTGATATATCAACGGCTTTTTGGATTCTGAGATTGGTGGTTTATCTGGGATTTGCAAAGCATGCCTTCGAGCGATTGGGCAGGTGAAGAGCAGAAAGAGATGGGGTATTGTTGATCGTACATAGCACGGCAATAGTCAAACCTAGCATTTGTTGATTGCTAAAAATGATCATAGGATGGCTAGTATTGTTGCTTACCTTGTGTGCTGGAAATCAGTTGACCACAGTGATCTCGACTCTTCTTTGACGCAGTGGAGTGTCTCCATTGGTCAGATAATCATCATCCTGCAGGAAGAACGCCTGTGTCAGTTTTTGTATGGCTTCAGCTGAAAACCCAATACACACACTACTGTGGTATCATCATCCACCAATAATGGAGTTGTGAGTTTCCTTCCTGAGCGTGTTCTGTAATGTGAATGGGATGTGAATGGGAATCCCATAGATCCTATTGTGGCAGCCAGCGACGGCATCTTGTCACAGACGATACCAAGCAAACAATCATACTTATTCGGCAACAAGTGAATGTCAACACGTCTGAACGTTCCGGAATCAAAACAAGGACGACGTGTTCATGTCACATTGCCTCTCCAAAGCTTCCTGCTATGACGAAACAATGCTATAGTCCTAGAGGATGTTTGAACTTTGAAGATAGTAGCAGTGAACATTGATGTGCCTGAACGTTTTTGGGAATCGAAACAAGGGCAACACGTCAACGCCATTCCGCCTCTCCAAAGCCTCTTGTTATGAACATTGACGGAATACGACGGAGGTGTAACGTAAGGTTGCAGGTGTACATTGTTGACTCATGGCATGAGTTGATGAGAGAGAACACTGAATATTAAATGTTTCAATGACTGCGCTCACAAGAAACATGTGAACTGGTTTAAACGGGGGACCTGAGTGATGTGGAGGCACTGACAATCGGGGATGTGGATGAGAGGGAGAAGCCTGACTATGGATGGAAATTGATCGATGAAGAACCTTTAAAGAATTGGAGCGGAAAGGGAAACTTGGGCTCAGAGCTGTGGAAGAGAGTGATGAGAGGGCATTATGACCAGTGTCTAATGGAAGGTAAGAATCTGGACTGCCTTCTCTCGAATATTCTGACCCAGCTCAAGTTCTGGGAGTCCCTAAGCTTGGAAATTAGTTTGTAGGTGACTGGCAGCAGCAGAACGCAACACATAGCTCAACACACATAGATGTGGGCTACGATAAACTCAAGCATATTCTTGTGCAAGATAGATGATCACAGTTCAAAAACATAGGAAGAAAACATATGAAGATGTAGTGAGACTTGACCCCCGTAGCCCTCGCCAGCCCTTGCCTGACACCTAAGGGCACTTGGTTTCAGGACTCCGGATCAAAGCCTCAAGGTTTTAAGAAGGGCTGAAGACTTATCCAAGTTGTCAAAGTAAGTTTAATCTAGTCTCCCCTAGGCAACCCTGAGCTCTTCTGATATATGGCGATCCTTTGCTGATCCGAAGTTTAGTCGAGCAAGCGTGTATCTCGGTTTGAATAAGGTGAGAGTCTGTCAAGTCCGCATGAATTATCTGGCTTGACCCAGAAGACAGTGATCCCGTGGTGCAGTGTGCTGCCTACTCCCATGAAGCTACATGAAGCTACATGAAGATACCTGTAAGTATTAGGCTAGATGAGGGAAAGGAGAGGCAGGAAATTGGCACAACAGGGCCCGCACTACATACATTGCATCATGTATGGGCCGTGCACGTGAATACCTGCTGAATACCGGCATCAGGCAGTGTTGTGATCAGCACACTGTTGGAACAGGATACCGCCTCATACCAATGTTCCTGACCTGACAATTGTTACTCATTTTGTTAATATGTCTCTCCCTAGCAGGACAGAAGCAGATTCCTGTTTATTTCTGGTGCTGTGGCCACACTGAGCAAAGTTCGCCCAAGCTGTGAGTGTTCACTTCAATGATTCTTTGACACATCTTGGAAATGATTGGGTTATTTGAGTAGGCACAATGAAGAACATCATTTGCGAGATGAAGGGTATGGGGAAGAGTTGGAAGGGTCCGGTTAATGAAGGAAGCAAGGTAGGTAGGTAGGTATGAATGGAAAAAACATCGGGCGGAACAAGCTGTGGAAGAGAAAAGCGCTGGGAAAATTGAAGTGAAGGTGTAGAATGGGGAACTCTGAGAAGCCCATTCATGAGTACGAGTGTCTCTTTTGTTGATTCCATTTGTCATTTTCAGTAACAATTTCACTACCTCAGACCCTTTGCAATGCCTCAATGTTTTTCACAGTGTTCCAGAAGTATCACTTTGAGAGTACATTCATCCACTGCATGGCCTCAGCAACATGACCAATACGCCAAATCCACCCATCTTTCCATCAGTGGCCAAATGAAGGTCAAAACATCATATTATTCACCTCTTGGCTCGGGGACTACATCTGCATGATAAAGACACTCGAAATTGTTTGTTGGGGGAAGACTGCTTTACCAGGCTGCACACGCATCTTACTCTCAGATGTATCACTGCTCCTCAGAATATCTTGTTGCTTTTGAAGATGAAAAGCAAATGGAAAGCCCCTGACGAATTTTTCTGAAATCTTATAACTGTTTGCAGAAAGCTCAGATAGTAGAACAATCTCAGTAAGCGCTGCTCACTAGTACCAGTGCCCTCGAAGCTTATTCACCCTGAAAACTACCCCAGGAAGGAAGTTGGTTCATTATGGCTTGGTCCCTAGAGAGGAACACTGTTCCCAGGCAGATCAACACAGCATCCCGGGCCCGTTGACACAAAGGTCGAGCTCATGGAGCTGAGACTATAGCAAAACCTTTGAAGTACGGATATTACTTGCGATAGTATCAAGATTGCCCTTTTTTGACAAATTCATAGAAATCTAGGATATCACGCTTTCATGCTTTGACATCGATTAATTTTGTTTTCCCTGCAACGCCAACTTGAAGTACACATATCACGCCAGATCCTATGTATTGCGGGTGCTATTTATGTATGATATCTGCTCCTACATACTACTTTTATAATAGCAATATGTACCAAATAGTACAGAGATAGTCATCATGAATTGCTGTGCCCATAGTATGACATATGAGCACATACTGCAGTACCTGTTGAATGTATTCTCCGAAGCACTGTACAGCAGGTAATCCTTAGATCTGGAGGATACTAACAAGGACCAAAGTATGGCATACCTAAACACATCTGGAATTATCAGGAAAGAGCGGATAGAGGGTCAGAAATTAACGTCAAAAGCATGAGTTCCACCACTGAGAATCAGAAATACCATTGGTGTATAAGCACCTGTCGAAAAAAAGCTAGTTGTCCCTAGGCAGATGAGGATTATAAGAAGCGCCAGAAAGTTATCATAAATGGGGTACTTTAAAATACTTGAGTAGGTTTGAGGTTCACTCGCAGCCCTCTTTGATCACTCACTCATTTGACTCATGTTTCTAATGATGCTGGAATATAATGGAGGCAGTCATGAATTTCCTCTTACTATGGCTTTTTAACTGGCTGGGGGCAGCTCTGATCACACTGTCCGATGCCCCAGTCGTGTTGGAAGAAACTCTGACTGTGGAATCATGTTGAGCGGATGAATCGGCCAATGCACCCAGTGACAGTGCAATACGAGATACCAGGGCTTGTACGACGAGTACAACTGCTTCGGAGCAGGGCCAGACACACAATGAAGATGAGAACCATATGAAAAACGGTTCGTTGGCTCCAAATGAACCTGGTACATCTACTATTTCAACTCAGCGGTACTGACTCGCTGATCAGAAAGGCTCTCCTACAGCTCAGCCTCTATCATCTTCATCTTCGTGTTCACCGCTGCCTTCAAGTTCAACGCCAGATCTTGATCCCGATTCTCACTCGAGGCCCACTGACACAGCTAGAGCAACAATGAAAAGTACGTACTTTTCCATGCTTTTAATCACTAGTTCGTTCTGAAAAATTCATCCCGCTCTTTCTCCTTGCAGTGTCTCACACCCCCGCTGCTTCAGAAATGACTCGGGGGGGCTCGACTGAGGATATACAAAAGCAGGTCTATGTGTCGTCAAGTGTCCTCAGATCCGATCCTGTCTTTAAAGGTACTGCCTTGGGTGATGGCGGTCAAAGTGCGAACTCAAGTACAGAAACAGGTACCGGTAAGCACTCACTCATCAATGATATCTCACCACATCCCCCTCATGTTTCCAACGTTTCTTCCTTGCAATACAAAATGAAGAACAAAACAAAACTGGCCGCCAATCGAATAGTATTGTCTGAGAGGTGGCACAACCGCAAGTAGTGAATAATTTGGAGTTTATCAATTGTTTGCTCTCTAAAGGAGCGGTCACAATGATTGACGGGGACCAGAATTTTTGGCCTGTGGCTAGTACCAATGGTGATAGTGGTACTGGTGGTGCATGTAGGCAGCGGTGAGTTCTCTCTGCTTGCATTCATCCCACTTGTTCTTCCACTCTCAATTGATGTGGGCTAATTTGATGCGTATAGGAGATACATGAGACAGACTTGGAGTCGAAGAGGTACGGATACAGGTACCCAATCAGGTGTGGCGTAGGAGGTATGTAGTCATGAAGTCATTAGCTGTTTCTGTGAGAGATTCAGAGAATTTCTTACTGTCCTTCTCTTGACGTCTCCCCAGCTGCATGGAGATAATAGTAGGTACCTCGAAGCAGATTTGTTCAACTTGGGCCAGGGTTGAGCCTTGCTCTGAAATGACTCATCTTTAGTGACAATAGGTTGAAAATGCATGTTCTTCCAAGTGATACTCCATGTTGCAATATCTGTACCCTGAATAATTCCTTCTATACCATAAGGATCAGGACCACAAGTCGACAATGAGTTGCAACTCACTTTGGACACTTTTGCCAAGAATCAGGATACATATCACAAAGCAAGCATCGTCATCGTGCTTCAAAGTTCAAGTAACTATTCCTATTCTGAAGCCAACCACTCACAACAAACATTCCGTCTAGGTCCAGGTGGCATATCCGAGAGCTAGGATTTGCTCCTGCTATCCATGAATCGGATGGCGAAGAACAGGTGCTGGAGGTCGTGGCCCTTGTGCTTTCCTTTAGACAAAAGAAGGGTATTGGCATTCAATATTCAGACGTGAGCCAAGAAAAAGAAATAAATGGCTTACGTGGTGCACCGGGGCACATCTTTCGGGGCAATCACCTCCTCTAAGTATCCATGACAAGGTCCATAAAACTGGGTTCAACTCCATTTCGTCGATGTCCACAAGGAAGAGGCGGATTGAGAACTGATTGAGAATGGAAGATCTATAAAAGAACGTCAGACCGTCATATGTTCACCGGATACTCCCATCTGATTAAACTATGTTTCATGGCGATGTGTTGTTTGTCTGTTCCAAAGTTGATGATTCCAGAACCCTATTGACGAGAAAGTCTTACTTCGTTTAAGTTCAGGTGCTAGCCGTGTACATAGTAGTAGCATAGATTCCTGAGTCTTTCAAAGACAAATCTGATACAGAAGCTTTTCTGAAATTAGTGTCATAGGTCGTGGACTGAGTACTGCAATGATGGGTAGATCTTTGCTCGTCACACCAGAACCTGAAGCCCTTGCAGTGATATTAGATTCCGCAGACCCAAAAATAATAGAAGAAGCAGGACAAGAGGAATTCAAAGAGAAGCATATAGTTGTAACCACAAGGCGAAGTAKTACACAGGGTGCAGCTACTCGCGATGGGTTTTTGTTCGTTAGAAATGACCAGCTGAMGTAMTTGAAGCCTKATTGAWGCCYGCGCACAAGTACTCTCACCGTGTGAATGAACTTCCATATATAGCGCGCGGCATCGAAGCTGTCAACAAGTCCTTTGCCATTTGCTCTTTCTTTTCACCCCGATGTCGTTTTTCATTGCTATTCTTCCAGTTACATTTTACGACTGTGATTCTGGATGGATTGACACCAATATGTGCTCCCTGGAAAACAGAAAACCTACCCTGCAATTTTGATGTCAATGGCATCTGTTTCTTGCGCTACACATGGGCATAGAAGGGTCCAGGATGGTCCATTTCTGGAATAGTGGTGCGGTCTCATAATTATATGATGCTTGGCTGAGGAACTGATGACCAGCCAAAATAGGATCAAGACATCTTAGTTCCTATTCAATAGCCCTCTTCTTCGTTGTCTACATCCAAGTACATCAGTCTTTCCATGATTCGGTCTGAAGAAATCGATATTGACAAAAACAACTTGCTTTTAGGTGGAAACAAGAATGGCAGCATTTACAAAGCTAGGGTGGATGGCAGGCTTGTTGCATTGAAAAAATTATCTTCGGATGCGAGTGCTGAGGTATTTCAATACTCTCTAGATCTGTGATGCTTCTATACACAACTAACTCCCCATCCAGGCCTTACAACAGATAGGCAACCTTTGGAAGAACTTGGAGCATCCCAATGTCCTATGTGTGCTTGGTATTTCTCCTGGCGATGAGGACCCTCTCTACATTGTAACTGAACTCCATCCAAATATGGATGTTCGACGGTATCTTCAAGACAACCCCAATTTCGACCGACCGAACATCGTAAGTTTATAGTTGTATCTTCTTGCTCAGATTCCTGATGCGCAACATGTACTAGTTATTGGGAACTGCAATGGGAATGCAATATCTTCACTTGGTGAGACTCGTTTTGAAAGACATTATCTTCAGCTCTGATTCATCAAATATTTTTAGCATGGATTGATTCACAGCGGTCTCAAGGCATCAGAGATTCTCATCAAAGACGATGGCCAGGCCTGCATTGCTGATGCAGGTATGACCGCAGTTCAGACATCCAAGAACGAAGACACGCATCGATATTTCAGCCCTGAAGCATGGAAGGGCGTAAGTGTGTCTTGCTTAGAGTGCCATAGCGACCGCTCATAGCAGTTTACAGAGTGTTTCTTGTCAGTCTGATGTTTTTGCATTTGCCATGTGTGTGCTCGAGGTTTGCTTTAACACCATGTCTCATTTACCCTTTTTTGATTGCATATACTTTTAGGTTTTCACTTCTTCTCCTCCCTGGGGCATTCTCGCTGAGAAGCATATTTACCAAAATGTTGCTCTTGAAGATATTCACCCTGATCGTCCTGAGCACGCAGCCTGTGTACGGGTTGGACTCATGGATCACATATGGGATCTCATTGAAAAATCATGGAACAAAGAGGCTCGTTTCAGGCCATCATTTGATGACATTGTGAATAGGTGGAACGGGAATGATGGCCAAGGTACTTCCCTCTATTGTATGTTAATGAGCTCCTTTGTTGATGTGGTTGTGCTTCACCAGTAAGAGTGGGTACAGAAGGGAATGGACTCAGTCGCCATAAAAGCATGTTCTCAGCACTGCCCCCAGCGTATGGGGCTTCCTCTGCTTCATTACATCGATCTCCTGCTACTCCTGCGAATCATCCACCTCACCTGGATCCGCGAACATTTCATGGACGTAGTACCACTGGGAACGAAATTCAGTCCTGTGAAGTGGCTGCATTGCACATTGAAAATACTTCATCGCGTAGCACCGATGAAGAATCCTCCTTCACTCCAATTAGGGTGCTTATCCCAAGGAGACCCAGTGCTTCAAGTTCCCAGGGATCTAGTGCCTCAAGCTCCCAGGGATCCAGTTCCGCAATCCCTAGTGTGTATCCTATGAATGTCACCAAACCGCCAATGCCAAATGCTCTGCAGCCTTTCTCTGCTCCTCCTGTTATTGACACTTTTACCCCACCACCTAACATCGGTACAAATCACACTTCCCAGCTCCCAGGTATGTTTACAGCATTTGTTTCCAATGGCTATCTGCTGATGGAATGTGTAAAGTTAGCGCACCTTCAAAGGTTCAGTTGTTTAGAAACCGTTCATATTCTGCTCCAGCCTCCAACTTACCTGGTGTGGAAGAAGAGGGTCGGTCCTATACATCCTCACAGGCACCACCTATATGCTAGGCGAACGTACATGGGGTTGCAAGTTCTGATATGCAATCCATTAGTGATGGGAATAGTACAAGCAGTTCATAAATTCTAATTGTGCATGAAATCTAAACTGATGATGATCATAGGTGCGACAAACATTCTTCTTCTCGTCGGGGCTTTACAGGCTGAGGTGAATGAGGGAAGGAAGGCTAAAGCCATTAATGAACATCTTTTAATGATCTACCATATCGCGACTGAGTCGTCGAAGGCAGCTCAGAGATTGGTTACTGGCGAAGTCATCCCAACGCTGATACTCCTTCTCAAAATTAGAGCTGTGAATGCAGAGGGTATAGAGTTTGTACTCATGGCATTAGGTGCACTAGCATACGTGTATTGTCAGCCTGGACCCTTTTTCATCGTACTTAACCCTCATTTCTCCTCAGTTACAATTCGATTAGTGCAAACATGATATATCACACTAGTGCCGCCACTACCCTATTTCAACTTTATATTTCCTCTATCTCCGATGAAATATCCACCCTCTCTGTCTGGTGCCTTTCTTGTGTTTGCTGAAGCACCAACATCACCAACGGTCTCATTAAACAAGGTATCATGAAAGAGCTAGTCCAAAGAGGCCTTCACAGAAGTCGAGACGCAGCCTGACACGCAGCATGGTGTCTCGGAAACCTCATTCACTCAGACGCCATTGCTGAGCTCCTCACAGATATGGGCGTCATCCCTGAGATTGTCCAGCATCTCCGTACATGCTCATCTATGAGCCCACCATCCTCCGAAGACATCTCCTCCAGTCTCTTTGCTGTCACTCGAATTTCCCGCTCCATTAAAGTTGCTAAATTTCTCGCCAAAGCTGGTGCTGTTGAGCTGCTAGCCTCCCATCTAAAATACTCAACCGACTCCCAAATTCTTAACTGGTCCGCCCGGGCTGTTGGCTGTTTGATGCGTCCTAACAGTAGCGATATGTCGAAGATTCTCCTTGACGCAGGTGTAGCCCGAGGCCTCGCTCGTCTTCCAAGCATTCTATCTTCTGAAGAAGTCGAACCACTCGCCTCATTCGCATTCGCCATCCAATGTTTTTCTTGTGCGGAATGGGGTGGTGGGACATGTAAAGTTCTCGTAGAAGCTGGTGTTGTAGATTCTCTACTTGCAGCTCTCAGGACAACAGCTGATGAGCCATGCCCTCAAGTCCACATCAAGCTTGCGTTGGCTGTTAGTTTCCTTGGTGATGTTAGGGGATATGCTATCCGGAAGGAGATCATCAATGCTGGAGGGGTCAAGATTTTGAAGAAGGTTGGTGCGGAGGGTAGTGTGGAAGTTGCGAAAGCCTGTAATATGGCGGCTATGAGTATTGTTGGCAATATCTGGACACAGAATGCAGGTGAGCAGTTCTTCGAGATGTAAACCAAATCATGTGATGCTAACGATGACATTCCGTACCACCACAATCGTCTCCATTCGTCATACCTACAAAGCTTGAGGATCTAATTACCCAGCTTCAAAAGCCTATTCGAGACATAGGCTTACCACATGTGATACCGTATCCCGCCCACACCAAATCTGCCCATCCTTTCATCGGTGGCGAAACAGATGCTTACGATCGCGTTATTCACCTCTTGGCCTCGGGGAGTATATCTGTGTATAAAGATGCTCAGAATAGTTTACTTAGGGAAGATTTTTCTATCAAGCTGAGTGCATATCCCATGCTAGGATGTATTACTACTCGTCAAGTTAACGGGTATCTTGTTGCTTTTGAAGATGGAAAAGCTCTCCTGAACTTGAGAGTTGAGGGCGCCGGAGCTGATGTTGGAGGTGTCGACTTGGAGGGGGTGAAGGGGTATGGGAAAGGGGAGAATAAGGGGACTGCTGTGGTGAGGTTTGAGTTGTTGTGGAGAGATTATATGTGTTTGTGCATGTGGAAATATGGGACTAGGCTGTTCTCCATTGAAGGATTTCGAGGGTGTCAAAAGTCAAACTCCTCTTCCTCTTCCTCCTGGGCTGACCTATCTTGACCCCAACCCCAAAAAAATCTTTGAACGCTTCCTCACAGGTGAAACAGGCATCGGAATCATAGACGCCAGCATGTGCGAACTTGCTCTTACAGGCTACACCTCCAACCATGCTTGACAGAACTGTGCATCATTCTTAGCGAAATGGTTAAACATCGATTGGCGTTTAGGGGCGGAGTGGTATGAGTGTATGTTGGTTGATTATGATGTGAGTAGTAATTGGGGGAATTGGGCGTATGTTGCTGGGGTGGGGAATGATCCACAGGGGAGGAATGGGGGGGAAGGGAGGAAGTTTAATCTGGTTAAGCAGGGTTGGGAGTATGATCCTGACGGGGAGTATGTGAGGACATGGGTGAGCGAGTTTGAGGGGGTGAAGCCTAAGTGGGTTGGTGATGGGAAGGGCGAGGGGAAGGGCGAGGGGATGAAGGTGGGACGGAGAGATGTGTTGTTTCAGGGGTGGCAGGCAGAGAAGTTGCAGGCAGAGGAGGAAGCAAAGGAGGTTGTTGATCAGTTGAAGGAGGTGGAGTGGGTGCATGATCCATTGGTTAGAATCAATTATCAGAGGAGGAAGGGCTTTGGGAATCGTGATTTGAAATGCAAGGGAAAGCATAGAAGAGGTGGTGGCTGTCAGGGACAGTCTCAGTGATTCACAAGTGATTCCTGAAGAAAGGCTCACGGATGAAAGGGAACTTTGTAGAACATATTCATCAGGGAAACCCTCAGTGTAAACTTTTCCGAGATTTCACAAAATGAGGCTGGATCAGACATAATTTTACATTATACCCAATTATACCCAGGTATGCCAAATGTTGTTGACCCCCCGTAAACCCGGGGTCAGACCTAGGGCAATTTCTACCGAAGTATGCATAATTATTTGACTGTCACTCACTCTGATACCTACTTTTACAGGCTAGGACTATGGTATTTCACTCAGATTTAGGCTCGGCAGTCCAAATAGATAGTAGAAGAGGATTATTATATTCAAATGATAGACAATGTGGTACGGTACTGCACTCTAATCATATTAATTAACTAATCATCAATGTCGATGGCGGGGAACGAGTCATCTCTGTTATCTGTGGCTCGAATACCTGGTGGACTGATTTGGCAATGGAAAGTGTGTGAGCGATGGAAGTAGGATAACTATTTGAATACTCACGTCTTAACAAGCTTGTACAGCTTGTGCAGCAAGTCATGGACTCGACGTGGCCCACCTGCATTTGGGCCTTTGATGCAGTCATTGATGAAGCTGTCATGCCTCTCATACTCATTCTGATACTTGTCAACACTAAAATCTGCAGGCCTGTGAGTGCCGCTCTGATATTCATTCAAGACATGATGGAGCTAATACAAGACATCAGCAGCACTTCCTTTCATACTAAATGCGTTTAGCTCACCACTGTGCATGCAAGTAAAAGCATTGGGCGCGGAAGCTCCAGTTCATCGGGCCTTCCAGGATCAGAAGACCGAAAGTTTGGGTGGAACATGTTGAATGCAGATTTCTCTCCAGCGACAAAGGCCCTGTGCAGAATTGCATGGACAGCAGGGTGAAGATAGTAATCCCATTTCTTGTACGTTTTTGGATCCGTTGGCTAGTAATGAGTTTATATTGACATTGAGCAATCACAGAAAAGAATAATGCACATCCTCAAAGTTGAAAATATAGTAAAGATTACTCTTAAGAACCTGAACAAAGCTCGCACAGGTGTTTGAATCAAGCTTAGCAAGCTTGTAGTACGAGGGGACAATAGTTTCTGTATGTTTTTTGACATCGCTGCACATATGCTGGAGTCCAACAGCAATCTGTATGTACCTGAGCTAGTATCATGTGAACCCTAACTCAAAGAAAAAACATACCTGTTCAATAAGCAGCTTCTTGTATTCGGGGTCAACACTAATATGGTCAGTAATTTCTGGCTTTTTCAAGTGTGCAGCTGCAGTTGCAAGTGCAGAATAGCACATGTTATTCTGGTCAACTTCATCAGCAAAACGTCGGATTGCTTAGAGAGCTTGTCAAGCACCTATCAAGTGATTGCTTGGTCAAGCACCTCCTAGCAAGAGTGCTTGCCAGGTGAGGCAGGGTGTACTTGACAAGCTCTCAAGTGTGTGTCAAGCACTGTCAAGCCCGCTTTTAGGTCACATGCTTGCCAAGCATACAATCAGGTATCCTCCATTCACAGCCAATTCTATCGTTGTATGTTTCGTGATGAGCAGGGATTCTATTCAATGATATCTAGCATGTCCTACAGCATATTAGAAGCAATACTCTGTACTAGAATAAATTTTGAAAGATGGATATAGACAAAACCTGTGGCCAATAGCAAGATGTGAGTACTTGGTTAGCATCAAATGAAAATGAGACATACAATTTAGCTAGAGGACTGTGATTGAATAGCAGCCTTTGGAATAAGGAGACAGCGAGGTTTTGGAGCACTACTGGCAGCAGCAGTAGCTGCCATGGGTGCTGCCTTCTGATCTGCAGCAGCAGTGAGCTCAGCAGCCCTGACTGCTCTCTCCTTTGCAAGCTTGCGTTGAAAATTGGTCTTGTAGATCTGTTGAGCTGCAGGAATCACATGGTCCCAGAAGTCGTTACCAAGAGCATCAATGCTATAGAAGATTTCGGATCCCCATTCACCCTCTGCTGTTGACAAGCCCCAAAGTTGCTCAGAGAAAGGTCCGCCAGAGATAAAAGACCCCTCTGTGGTGTACTTCAGCACCCGGTAACACTATTGAAGAGGACATTAACATCATATCCAAGATACACCTGAATAATAGTATATGCTCACCACAAGAATGCTAAGCAACAACGCTCCTTTTGGCCAACCTTCATGTGTCATTATAGCTTGTGCAGCTTGTGAATACTTGGAGACAGTGTTGATGTGGTACCCAAGGGTGTAGAGAATATAGAAAGGCTCGAAAAATCCGCTGGGATCTGTGATTGGAGTCTATGATGATTTTATTAGTACCTCAGAGAATTCGCTAGCATTACATTACGTACTTTGCTTGCATCACCCCAAAATTTCCACAGAAAGGGACAGTCATAGTCCTCCATACCATCCTCTAGCTCAGGTGGCACCTTGATCGCCTTTTTGGTCCATTTCGCCTTTGCTTCAAGAGTATCTATACAGCTGTCAAGAAAAAACATTTCCACAGCAACTTCAGCTGCCTCCCTCATTCTGCTGCAAATATTGTAGACTGCGGCCTTGACCTATCAAGCTGCATTTAGCACTGAGGAAAAAAAATTGATACAGTAATGAACATACGCATGCATCTATGGGGTC
>RCHF01001176.1:0-21425 GCA_003987895.1 Neonothopanus nambi | reverse complement strand
TCCATCTCCACGTCCGTCATCAACTCAATACACGTCCGAGCGTGTAACTGCTCTGCCTAAGAGCGGCACTGTCGACACAATAAGGGCGCCTGGAAATTCTGATCTGGGCCCAATTTTTTTCCCAACGATCTTCGACCTGCACACTTAAAACCACGAATCATCGTCGATCATGTCAGAATCCGCTCTCACAACCCCAAATCGTCCGGCCATGAACCCGCTGCGCGTCACTAAACGACAAGGCTCTAACTCGCCCACCAACTCTCGTCATCGAACCGCCTCTGGCGCATCTATTTCCGTCGACGGAGCGCCTGCTACCACTGTATCCGTTACGTCTTTCTTGAAAGAAGTCGACGATTGGATCACCGATATCCGCTCGCAGCTGAAGACGCTGGAGTCTCAACATGCAAAGCATCGAGGAGCGTGGATCGCTGACGTGGATACGGAGGATGCAACTCACCTTACCAGCGAGAGCTCGACTGTTGACAGCGAGGAAACAGACCACACTTGTGCGTATGGTTTATACCGTCTATACCAACGATATTGCATTAAGCTAATGAGTGATCAAAGATGTCAGCTCATCCTCCTTCGATTCCTTCCGGTCAAAGACGTCTTTGAACCGTAACGGAGTATCAGCGACGAAGACTTAAAGAACGTCACACATATACCTTGGAGGTGGAAAGAAATACCTGTTTGCTGCTTAAACAGTGGACATCGTCAGAAGTTACTATCACTATAGATATATGTATGCTTGAATGTGGAACTGTAGGCTAGCTGCAGCGTGTACTATATTATACCCTAGTATTTTTGTTAATCGCTAATCGAGGACGTCCTCTGCCTCTGCCCGACTTGTTTCCGTCCTGAGGTGAGAGTAAAGATCTGGTGAAGATGAAATGAGTCGTTGGTGTGAGATCTTCAGATGTTACTAATTCCACGCAGAGCAGAACAGCAATCCGAAAAACCATAAATTTAATAAGTATTACATACATGCACAACAAGAAGGGTAACGCATCTCATCAGAGCCCTGGAGGGAGAAACTCGTGAAGACGGAGAAACTCATGAAGGCAATTGAGCCAACTACTGCAGCGCATCAGCAACCAGCTCTAATATCTCCCTGATACTCTTCCCATTATTCCGTAAATCCTTCGCAATAGCCTGCCACGTCTGTCCATGATGTGGCTCCGCAGCTACACACTTGACCCTCACGTCCTCACGATGCTCCTACAGAGAAAAAGCATCCAAGCTTAGCAAACTTACACGTATTCAAGGGAGCGAGAACCGACCTCAGTACCGTGTTGTCTCTCAAACTTCAGCCACCACCCCCACAAATCTCCAATATCCGCTCCCGTCTCATCCGACTCGTCCTGTCTGGGAGGCACAGCCCTCTGGAACCACTGCCTCGCCTTCTCGATCTTTCTCTCCGCCCAAAACAGCCTCGCGACCGTACAGATAATAAGTGGGTTATCATTACTCTTCTTCAACGCATCGAGCGCCCTCGTCTTCCTCATTGGCCTCGGCTCAGCCCATATCGACATCGTCCACAAAAGACCGGACGTGGGGCACTCCTGTAGTCCACGGGCAAGCATAGCTTTACCTTGCACTGCACCCCCCGAGCGCTCCTCCACGCCGACGGATTCGGCCCAGATCAACTCATTGGCGGGATTCACCTGTCGGGCTTTCTCGAGTAACGCACGGGCTTTGATACTCTTCCCATCGGCTTCCTCGAGCCGACTAGCTAGAATCCACAGCGTAGGCTCTTTAGGACACGCTTTGAACCCTGCAGTAAATGATCCTCGAGCTGCAGGGAAGTTATTTTGCGACTGATAAATCTGTCCTTGAATCATGTACAACTTGGCGAATTTGGGGAACTTCTTGAGGGCTGTAGCTAGTGTTTCTAGTGCAACGTCGTTACGGCCTTGTTGACGTTCAAAGGTCGCAGATTTCATCCAGATCTAGGCAATAAATACATATCAATATAGACTTGGTTGGGAGCTGTAGGAAATCACATACCCTCTCGGTATCGGCGGTATCTCTGGCTCGGATCAGCAGCTCCCGAGCAACATCCAGATGTCCATTCTCAGCCTCCAGCTTCACAGCGGCCAGCCAAATCTTTTCGCTTTCCTTGTTCGCATCGAAAGCCGTAGACAAAATATCTCTGGCTCCTTGCACATTGCCTGCCATCCACCTCTCCTTGGCAGCCATGAGCCACAACACCTCGGCCTGCGGACAGTGCTGCACGGCCCTCCCCAAAATTGCATCCAGACTCTCACTCGTCCCGTGTGCCTTCTCCAGCCCAGCGGCACGAATCCACAAATTCTTCTTGTCGGGAAACACCTTCAACGCGTACGCCAACACCGCACGAGCAGTCCCAACCATATTCCGGCTCAACGCGCTCTCCGCATCGTCGAGCCAGGTATCTAGTCTATCCTCTTCCTCCACGTCCATCGCGATCGTCGCTTTAACGATAGCCTCACAAGTCCTCACGCTTCCCTGCGCCTCGCACTTCTCCGCCTCCTTCAACCACTGCTCCCTCGTCAACAATACTTGATGCCTCCTCAACTCCCTCACACCAGCCTCAATCGTCTTATCAACGAGCTCCATAGCCTTGTTCTTCTCGGCCTCTGTCTTATCGTCGCCCATCAATCCCGCTTCCTGCTCCAGCAAACGACCGGCAGCGATCCAGATCTCGTGAGAGGTGGGAATGGCCTTGCGTGCCTTGTTTAGGACTGCTTTGGCTTTTTCAAGTGTTTCTAGCTGGGCTAGGGCGAGCCAGAGCTCGACAGAGAGCGGGATGACTTCCACAGCGCGGGATAGGAGTATGCGGGCATCGGAGGCGGAGGTTTCGAGGTTGACTGTTTCCTTCCAGAGTCGAACGGAATTTGGTATGTGTTCGAGGGCTAGGAAGCAATTTGTCAGAAACGAGGGGTAACTAGCCATATAGCATACCTTTCCGAAGGACACGTCTTTTGGCCTTGACATCGTGTTCCAGATCGGCTGCAGCAAGCCAAATTTTGACACTCTGTCCAACGTGTTGCACAGCATTAGCTAGAATAACCTTTGCATCGTTGTTGTTCTGCGAAAAATGAAAGGTTAAGTTCTGATAAAGTATTAGCGAGATGAAAGAATTCACATGCAAGCGAGCAGCTTCTAGCCAGACGTCTTCGCTCTTTGGGCATTGTTCACAACCTTGTTTTATGATCTTCCTTGCAGCGACCATACGACCGGCGTGTTCCTCCAAACAAGCGGCCGCAATCCATCCAGGTGCGTGCTTTGGGTTAGATTTGACGAGAGAGTCGAAAAGCATGCGAGCACGCTTGATATCGCCAATCTCGGCATCCGACTTGAGGACGACGCTGTTGAGCGAGGTGAGATAACCCTTGGGATCCACAGAAGTAGAAAGGCCGGATGACGTGGATGTACCAGATATCTGGAGAGGATAAAAGTTTGAGAAAAGTTGAGAAAGGTTATAATTTACATACCTGATCCAATTTTAATGAAAGAATTTTGTCACGAGCTTGACCAATTTCGACAAAGTTGGTGGGACCAGAGTCTGCCGGTGTTACCAGTCCACCAGTCTGTAGAAAGTTGTTAAGGGTAGGATAGGATATAGGATGTGACAGACATACCTCCTGCTGCATCGGATCCAACGAGTTCTCGTATTGATTTTGCGACCTGTCCCCGACGATGATACTGTCTGGAACAACAAAGCTTCTCTCATCTTTCCGTCTCTTCTTCCGCGTCAGATTACCCACTTCAGGAATACTCTCCCATTCCTCATCGGTCACAGTTGACAATCCTCTCTTCAAGTCGGCAAATTGCTGCTGAATTTTTGGACGTTCTGCTCGGTGCTTTTCGAGCTCTAGCTGTTCTTGTGCTTCCCTAAAGACATTGAAAACGCAATGAAAGATACGTCGGGGGACGAACACGTGAACTAACCACAAAGCACACACCTGCGTGCCTTACGCCGTGCATCCATAGCAGCATCCACTGCCTCGTAAATCTTGTCGGCCTCTTCATCGTCTTGTTCGTATGCGGTTCCTGCGAAGAGACCATATTCGTTGTCTGGGTCCTGGAATTGATCTGGATCTACTTCAACGTCTTCGCCTCGTCGTGCTTGAGCCTCACTAGGTAGAGTTATGAGATAGAATGAATGAGGTGAAAATGCAACTTACGCGATGACTTCAGCTGAAGGACCTTCACGAGCAGGACCAATATCGGATCGAGTAGTGAAACCAGAAGCACCACGACCTAGACCAGCAACATAGGAAGCTGGAGCTGGCATTGACAAGAATGCCAGCTTGTTGGGCTTGTTGTTGGCCATGATTGAATGAGGCTTTGCGAGACTTTGCGGAGGAGAGGACTCGTGAAGAGACGGTAGTGTGACAAAGTGTGACACTTAAGGACTTTGTCAAATAGACACAAGCACAGATTATCATGACGTCAGGTATATTTGTACTGCCAGACATGTATTGCCTGGCAGCCGAGTTGATTCGATCAGGCTGAAGATATTTGAAAGTAAAAATTAAAATAATATAATAAATAATATAATATTGTAGAGAGTGTGTCAAAGCAGCTGACTGTCTGATGATGCGTGACCGATTAGCGCGTGGTGAGGCTGGGTCTCAACCAAGTCCCGTAAACTGCCACCAACATTGTCGACGATGGACAGACCATTGGGTCCAAGACAGCCACCAGGACCAGATAAGCGACATGCAGCCTATGAGTCAATTTTTGGGCGTCCAGGTGCTTCACATCATCAACAACCACCTCAGCTTCAACCTCAGCCAAATTACTTGTATGCCCACCAAAATTTCGAGAGAAGGGATTATACCTCTATACCCCCAAATGTCTACCCTAGATACTCCCAAAGTCCATACAATGCATTGGCTCCTCCTTCCGCTGTCTCAAGAGCCCGCTCAATCAACTCGAGCTCACCCAATCTTGGCGTCATCGCCCCCAAGCCGGAAGAGCCCCCAGACCCTGCTCTCGAGGCTCTCACAAGAACTGGTCTCACTCCTGCTCAGGCTTATCAGCGTCAGGTTTATCTAAGTAATCCTGCCAATAACCAATCAGATTGGTCTCGTTTTCAGCAGCAACCTCCATCACAGCTTCCCGCCCAAGATTTTGGCGACTCAAGTCTTGTTATCGACTTCAATGCAGCCGACAGCAATTCAAGCGATCCGAGTACCGATGATAGCAGCGAACTTCCTTGGGCTCGCAAATCACTTCCACGTGAGTTTCTTTCTTGTATATCTTCCAGTCCTCGGCATTCACACTACTCTGCACGTGTGTGTCTAGCCGCTGCTGCTGCCTCCATGCCTGCCCTCCAACACCATCAAAGCCGTCAGGGTTCTCCTGCAAGCCTACCTCCAAACCGCTCCTCTGTTGGCCCTCCCAATCCCCCTCTTCATGTTGACACCATTGCCGCCCAATCTATTCGATCTTCTGTCACTAGCACTTCACCCTCCTCATTTACCCTGACTGAACACAACACTATGGTCACCGACACCGCCTCCACTGTCTCTGCACGTAGATCCTCCGAGTCTGCCCATGTCAGACCCGTTGGCGTCTCCCGCAGAGACCGCTCAACTCAAGACAGGTCCATGTCCATGTCTGCCGCAACAAACTCAATGCGTGCCGCTCTTGCATCCCGTCCTCCGATCCCTTCCTTGGTTGAAGGCGGTCGCAACTCTCCCATCTCTGTCCGACCACATACACGCAAAACCCCCATAGTGTACCCTGCTCTTCTCTCCCGAGTCGCAGAAGCTTTTCGGGACCGCATCCAACTCGCTGATAGGCTCAAGGACGGCCTCACATATAAAGACGCTTTTGATGGCCGTGAGGCAGTCGATAAGATTGCCTATATCATCAAGACCACCGATCGTAACCTCGCTCTCTTGCTCGGGAGAGCGCTTGATGCGCAAAAGTTTTTCCACGATGTTACCTACGATCACAGGCTGCGGGACAGCGCTGCTGAGCTCTATCAGTTCCGTACCAAGCTTCCCAGCCCGTTCGTTAGTGGCGAAATCCCGAATGTGATTCCAGACGTGAAACCGTCTGATTTTCCAAATCCGTTGCCATCTGATTCGCCAGTAGTGCGTCGTCTTTCTCTCATTTAATGCTTGCTAACGCACATTCTTTCTAGGACGGAACCGAGCCTTCTTCGCCTTCTCCTTCGATGACAATACCACCCCCACAGATGCGTCGTCGCTCCAGTTCAATCGCTTCTGATGAAATTGAGCTACCCTCGGGCGTGTTCACACTTTTGACCGATTGCTATTCACCAACCTGCTCGAGGGATCATTTGTGCTATAGTATAGCATGCCCGCGGCGGCTGGAGCAGCAAGCGAGGCTGAATATGAAACCTCAACCTGGTCTGTCGAAGCAGATTAGTCGGGAAAGTTTGGGCGATACACCGGTGAGTTTTACTTACCCCGCGTTAGAGTTCACGCTGATCAGTTTGTATGAAGGATGACGGGACGCTTTGGATCCACTCCGTGCCGCAAGAAATCGTGAACAGTGTTTCGGATACGGAGAAGAAGCGACAAGAGGCTATCAATGAAGTTATTTACACTGAGCGTGACTTTGTTCGGGACATGGAATATCTTAGAGATGTGCGTGTTTCTTGATCTCTTACTTACTGTACTCATCCCTCTCTCTCAGACCTGGATAAAACGCCTTCAAGAATGCGATGTTATACCCGAGGACAGACGGACTGCATTTCTGGAGCAAGTGTTCTGGAACGTCTTCGATATCATCGCTGTCAACACCCGTCTTCGTGATGCACTCAACAAGCGCCAGAAGCAGTACGCTGTCGTAGAGAAGATCGGTGACATATTCCTTGACGCTGTTCCTCACTTTGGGCCATTTGTGTCATACGGTGCTCATCAGCTGTACGGAAAGTATGAATTTGAGAAGGAGAAGAACTCGAATTTGGCCTTTGCCCAGTTTGTTGAGGTGCGCCCCTTACTTAACTTGTTCTGATGAAGGGATCACAACTGTCTTTGGATGGTAGAACACCGAACGTCTTCCAGAGTCTCGCAAATTGGAACTCAACGCGTATCTCACAAAGCCAACGACGCGTCTCGCGAGATATCCGTTGCTTCTCGAAGCAGTACTGAAGCATACGCCCGAGGACAGTCCGGACAAGACCATGATCCCTCAAGTAGTGTCGCTCATCCGGGACTTCTTAGGCCGAGTGAACGCAGAATCAGGGAAAACGGAAAACCGGTTTAACCTGATACAGCTCGATCAGCAGCTGGTGTTCAGACCCGGAGAAGAAGTGGTAAGTTTCCAAATAGACTTTGCTAGCCAATTGTCTGGGTAACGCTTTCTCACACGATAATCTATAATATTAGAACCTTCGCCTGAGAGAAGAAGGCCGCGAGATGATCTACAAAGGGCCGCTTAACAAGCGTGATGGGGAATTGCAGGTTTATCTGTTTGATCATGCGTTGCTGTTTACCAAACTCGTCAAGACGAAGCAGCATGAGCAATTCAAGGTCTACCGTCGCGTGAGCTATTCGTCTTTACAGAGTTGTATTGGGTGACGTGAACCGTCCTGCTACACGCAATCTTTTGTGTGCGCTTTTTTTTCTAGCCAATACCGCTTGAATTACTGGCAATAACCGCCTCTGAGGATGCGGCGACGAACGGTAATGGGACTATTCGACCTTCACGACATCGACAAGGACTCGTCAAGAAGTCCTCGTTCAGTCGTGACAGCCGTTCCTCGCCCGCTGCTGTCCCGATACACGTCAAGCCCGATGCCAAAGGCCAGTTTTGGATCAACTTTGTTCACCTCGGTCGCAAGTACTACAACCTGGTGTTGTGGGCAAATTCGCAGCTGAATCAGAAAAAGTGGCTGGAGACGATATTCAAGCAGCAACAGGTGATGAGGGAGAGAAGTTCAGTATTCGAGACGGTGCCGCTTAGTGAGGGCTTCTTTCTGGCTGCGAATAGGGTCAACTGTGCAGCGCCTTATAGTGGGTTATCGTTTTTCGATCATTGCGAGTCTGTGTTGTTGATATATGTGAACGTTTAGGTGGTGGGAGGAGAGTTGCATATGGAACTGATGATGGGGTGTACATCTCTGATTTGCGAGAGGTAAACAAGGATCCTATCAAAGTTCTGGCGCTGCTCGACGTTACACAAATCGATGTCCTGGAAGAGTACCAATTGCTCATTGTCCTTTCAGGTGGGTGTTGCGTCGTTTACCCTTTACGTCTGGAGCTAATCATGTTGTTCAGAACGACAAGTCATCACCTTCCCTCTAGAAGCTTTGGACCCGATCGATCCGATGGCAGGTCTGAAGCGCGCAAAACGAATATCATCACATACGTCATTTTTCAAAGCGGGCTATTGTCTTGGTCGGATGCTGGTGTGCATCGTCAAATCAAGTCAATTATCGAGTACGTTCAAGGCCTTAGAACCCATAGATCAAGGTACGCGAGGCCGAAGCAAACCGACCTTTCGAAAATTGCTGCAGGGCGGCAATGATACGCTCAAACCATTTAGGGTCAGTGTCAGTGCTGTCAATTGTAAGCGTGACTTTATGCTTAATTAAACTCTAGGAATTTTATATACCTGTGGAGTCGACCTCCATCCACTATCTCAAAACAAAGCTGTGCGTAGGGTGCTCGCGAGGGTTTGAGATTGTCGATTTAGAAACGCTGGATACGCAAGGGTTGCTGGATCCGAATGACGAGTCGTTGGAGTTTGTGAGGAAGCGGGACAATCTTCGGCCTATGGCGATTTACCGGATTCACAATGAGTTTTTGTTATGCTATGATGGTAAGGAGAGTTCTTTTTCTGCCGAGCGCACGGTCTAAATTGTTGTTAGAATTTGCGTTTTACGTGAACAAGACTGGTCGACGTTCACGGAAAGAATTCATGGTACATTGGGAAGGCGTGCCAACAGGGTTTGGTGGGTATACTGTTTGTTCTAACCGGCGATTGACGTTGATGTGGGCAAGGCAGCTTTGCATGAACCGTTTGTGCTGGCGTTTGAGCCGTCATTTGTGGAGATACGCCACATAGAGACGGGACTAATGACGCAAGTGATACAAGGGTCAAACCTTCGACTATTATTTGCTGACAACCCTCCGTCGATGACGAATGGGGGTGGGTACTATGGTGGGCCGAATCCCGGAATGTACCAGCCAGGGTACGAGCCTAGTCCTTACCACAACGGCTATGGGCCGTATGGCCATAACGGAGGGCGACCTAGCTACGGTGGATATGGATCCCAGCAGATGTATCCTGCGCAGTACGGACGGCCGGGGCCACAGGGGTACGCCCGAGATGAGATCCTCATGGTATCGGACGACCGTGTGCTTGCACTGAGGACGAACACGGGGCCACAGAGGATGATGTCTGACAACGCGTCGATGATTTCTATTCCAAGATGATCTGTATATGAATTGCTATATTATTTTCTGTCTAAGTAGCCCTTGTACGTAGTTTTCTTGCACGGATATATAAGATTATTGTACTCAAGCTTAATGATTAGACGATCAACTGCTGACATAATCCTATAGCGACAGGTGAAATTTGATTAAGCGAGGGTTGGGAAGCGCCAAGTCGTTTTTTTCTTCTCCCAACTATAAACCCTACGTGCAGCGCTTGTCGCTCGTCCTGTCATTCGTTGTAATGAAGTTTCAAGCCCTCGCCACTCTTTTGGCCCTCGCCGTCTCTACTCATGCCCATAACATTAACCAGCAGCGACACCACAATCTCGCTGTTAAACGTCAAACCACGACTTCTTCTGCCGCCGTWGCCTCTTCCTCTGTTTCTGCAGCTGCTACCGCAACTTCAACCGCTGCTGTTGGCTCTGCCTCTACTGCTGTTACTGCTGCTGGTTCCTCAGCTGCCGGTGGTGGCACCACCATCCCACCCTTGTCAAGCATCAGCTCTGGCATGCCTTCAGGAGCGACCGTTGCAGTGACCACCACTTACGCCTCTGGTGCCTCTCCTACATACTACTCTGCCGCCTCTGGTCTTCCGACGCCATGTAATGGATCTATTCATTTTGGATTGTGTTACTTCTAACTCCTTTTTTGTTTCGCAGTCGTATACAGTGCTTCGGACTGGCCTACACAAGACAAGCTTCCTGACACCAGTGGGAATCTAAAATTTGGTGCTTCTGGTTGATACTCATCTTTCCCCGTTCAGGCTCTAGTGAAGTTCAGGAATGGATGAAGGAGCTCGACGGATGGGATATTCCTGATCTTTCTCAGACTGTTGACGGCACTTGTGCAAGCGATCCTTCAAATGCCGCGAATGCTTCCAGTCGTGGATGGTGGACCTGCGGTGGTTATACTCGGGATACCGATATTGTTGCTTGCCCCGACAAGATGACATGGGGTCTTAGGTATATCTACATTTTATTTGTCATTCATACCAGAGTAACCGATTCCCTTCTAGCTTCGATGATGGTCCTTCGCCTTACAGTGAGTATCTACCGGATTTGCAGTTTCCTTCCGCTTTACTTACGTCTTTTTTTCCACAGCCACGTTCGTATATTCAAGCATGATGTCAACGCTTAACTAACTACGTTTTTGCCGTATGCAGGAGACTTTTGTCGTACCTTAACGAGAAGGACATTCTCGGGACATTCTTTGTTGTCGGCTCCCGTGTCATCGAGAGGCCCGACGTCCTCAGAGAAGAGTACATGGCTGGCCACGAAATCTCAGTTCACACCTGGTCTCACCCTGTAGGTGGAAGCCTCCCAGTTCTCTTCTATTTTTCTTTGCTGACTTTGGGGGAATTTTTTATAGCACCTTACCACTCTCACCAACGAGCAGATCGTTGCCGAACTTGGTTGGAGCCGAAAGGCAATCAAGGAAGTTCTTGGTGTCACTCCCACTACCATGCGTCCTCCTTACGGTGATATTGGTCAGTTTGCTTATCTATTGAGTTGAATTTTACATACTGATATAAACGGCCATAGATGACCGTGTCCGTGCCATTGCGCTTGCTATGGGTATGGTTCCTATCATCTGGACCCGTACCGATCAAGGCTACTCGTTCGACACTTTCGGCAAGTTTACTTCATGCATTTTCATTCCCACGCATTAACTATTTCCTCAGACTGGGAAGTTGCCGGCGGTCTGGTTAATTCTACTGTTCAGTTCCAGCAGTTTGAGAACATCCTCGGCAACGCGACGGTCATTGACACTGGATTCATTGTTTTGGAGCATGATCTGTTCGAAGTTACGGTCGATCTTGCTATTGGATATACCCTCGACGCTGCTTTGACGCACAATCCCCCTTTCACCGTTAGTCGTCAACTCCTTCGATCCGTCACTGATATTTACATTTTACTTTAGCTCAAGCCCATTGGCGAGTGCTCCAATATCCCCTATACCAACATGTATCTCGAGAGTAATCTCAACACTTCTTTCCCTGTCACCAACACAACCGATGGTGGCATCGACACTGACGGTGACGGTACTGCCGACTCCAAGTCCAAGGCCAACAGCACTAGCAGCGGTACCAGCACGAACAGCACAAGTGCCGCTGTGCCTCAGCTCGCTTCTGCACCCCTCTTTGGCACTTTCTCACTTGTTGGGCTTGCCGTTCTTGGGAGCATGCTATAAGCTGATTCACATCTTACTTGACCCACGTTCCTGGTCCTCTTGCGAGATGTCTTTAGTTAGGTGCCTTGAAGCTCCGGCCAGGTCAAGCTTTTTGTAACGATTAGGCTTCGAGTAGTAGCGGCTGCGTGGCCTCCCTTACCTATGACCCGTTAGTTATCGCAATTTTTGTTTCTTATTATCATCTCGTCGCTGCTACTCTTCAACTTTGATTTGTTCGAGCTAAGGGCTTTCCATTTTCCACCTTGCTGTGCATGATAGGAAAGTTAGCTACATGATCTTTCATAGACTATTAGAGGCCTTGGGACTCTTCACTTGCATCATACATTTTAATGTTAATTGGACTGCAATGGACATTATACCAAAAAGGTAATATAAGGGCTAGAATGATAAAGATCTACGGTTCAGGTCCAAGTACTGTGTGCGTGAAAATTTGACTGTTCGTTTAGAATTCCTTGATAGGTTGTAGCAATTGCGATGCGGCACGTTCTTTACAATCTGGATTTAGGCAGGTCTTTATGTAGAGCATATAAGTCGTCTGCAGCTCGAGCGATTGCTTGAATGAACTTTGTGTTAGACATCTCCGTGCGAGATGTGATAGTGTACTGCAAGCGATCTGTTCGGGGGTGATCAGCTTGTGACGAAAGGAAAATCAAGGAACAAACCGTCAAAGCCAGTCATGTATGCAACGCCGAAGCCGTCAGGAACGACCTACACGCGAAAATGAGCATGTGTTTCATCAAATGCGACAAAAACTGAGAACTCACCTCGCCCCATCCGTATTCATTGAAATGTTTGGAAAAAATTGCTGATGTACTCAAGACCCAGTAACTTGACCTAGCGAAGACTGGGTCGGAGAAGAGGGCTGGGGCCTCCTCGCCCGGTCTGAGAAGCTTACGCAAACCTACAGGAAAAGGGAGTCAAAATGGATACCGTCAAATCCAGTACCTTGTTCAGGAATGACTCACCAAGCAAATGTCTGTCAATTCCCTGGCCCGCTCCACAGCGCTTCGCTGTCGTGACATGCTTCTTCACCGCGGCTTGGAACAACCTCCTCCTTTCCTCGTTGTTGACGCTCGGATCATCCATGCTCTTGACCCACGCGTCAGACTCTGAGCTCACGACTCTGATGGCCTCCGTCCGTCCCTTGTAAAATTTCCGCGTCGTAGCAGCTTCGTACGTCCCGCCTTTTCTCTTCTCACCTCCGATTAAGCGACGATAAGCCAGCTGAACGATCATCTGAGCCCATGAGTCGGGAGAGACACCGAACTGCTTAATGACGGCCTTTCCATAGGGTGTGAGGTAGTAGGAGAGCTCTTGACTATTGATGAGCTCTATGGCAGCAGCATCAGCTGATGTAATAGCCTTGGATGTAGTGGGTGAGATCTTCCAGTCCAAGGGTATTGGGGCAGTCTTCGACGCTCCAGATGGGGCGGTTCCATGATCAAAGGTGGTATCAGCGAGACTATCAAGTACCTCATCGCAAAGTCGTACTGTTGGCGTGCCATCCATGACAGAGTGTTCTCCCATGAAACCAGCATACATGTTGTCGTACACAATGAATTGACAAGGCTTGTCGACCCAGCGGTTTTGCAAGCCAGTGGCATGACCGTTGGTAGTAATACCATGCCATAAAGCCCGGCTGCGATCTACGGCACTCTTAGGCGCACCTTCCTCAAGGCAGATGATGAAAGCTGAAGACTGGATAGCGTTGAGGATCTCCGAGTTGTGTGCCGACGATGCAAGTTCGCCATAATCCTGAAGCCGGAAGAAGTCAACAAGTGGGCTTGAGGAATGTTCATAAGAATACGTTATTTACCTTGGCCCATATGTCGCGATTAGAAGCTGTAAGAACACCAACACCAGGGTATTCAGAGATTGAATTATCGTAAATATACTGTATTTGTCTGAACTGAAGGTCAATATAGAATATAAGCAAGAATCGCGAAATACATACCGTTCAAATTCGTCTGTACTGAGTATTCTTCCGTTAATAGCAGCGTCAACTTTCCAGACTCTATTTCTCCGCATAACAATAATGTGTCCGGCATCCCCTGTTTCGCCTTCTTTCGCGTATGAAGTACTCCAGTCCAAGCCGTCTGGTCCGGGAATTCGACAGCAATCAAACATCCATCTAAAGTAAAACATTAGAGAGGGTCCAGATGAATCATCGAAGCAAACGCGCACCGGTACGTGTCCATACAAAAAGCACCTTCCTTTGTTCCCTCTGGCTTTACTTGACCAAGCTTCAACCTCTTCCTGAACAGCATGGCAGCGCGGGCAATGCCAGCGGCACGACCGGCGGGAGTCTGGCGAAGATGGGACGGATGATCGTCGAAACCGTCTATAATAATGATTCAACGCGTCTAAGTCATCACACCAGTAGCATATAACGACTGACAAAAGTAAGATACGTTGATCACAACCTATGGTCTCACAAACGGTCAAACGGTGCCAAAGGTAAAGAGGAATGATACATACCGAATCACGATACCCAAGGTATCCCCCATCGTCCCACCACTCCTCCAGCCAGTGATTTGTCTCAGCATACCGCTGCAAAAGGCGCTCCTGCAGTTCGGGCCCTATGCCCGCAGCAAACTCGTCAATCCTTTTGACAGCCGTCTGATACTCAGTATCCTCCCATGTAATAGGCTTTAGACTTTCTTTTAGAAGTGTCAGTGTTGCAGAAAGCTCTGGCACGGGCAGCTTCTGCAGCGAAGATTGGGCAGCATAAGTTTCGGATTCAGGCAGCGCTTGCGGGGCAGCTGCTTTCCAGTGTGGGGGTCGATGCTCGCTACGTGGCGCAGGGTTGGTGGAGGTTGACATGAAGGCAAAAGACTTGAGAATAGGAGAGATGTGAAGCCTGTATCTAAAGAGATTAGAGACGAGCAGCATCTTGCATTCGTTCAGGAGACCCTTTCCGGCCACTTATACGCCAGGACCTGGCCAGGACCCATCTGATTCTGTCCTTCACCGGCGATTAACATTGTACCAATAGCACCTGATTCTTTTCAGCCACGTGGTATGTTCTACTTCAAACAAAAGCGCTCAGCAAAAAAAAAACAAGCATAAGTACATCGGACTGCGACGAGAGGCTTCATGAACGGTTCAATGCGCAGACAAGCTCGACAGTTTATCCCACTAGGGGGGAGGAGGAGCTGTTGTTGTCGCGAGTCCAACAATAACCAAAGCCATCCAAGTAGATTGCATTAAATGTACGTCTTCAGAACTCACGCTAACCACAGAGTTCATCGTGCAAGTAATATATATCCACCCATTCAATTATACAGCAGTACACTCGACTCGACTTGCGATATACGTACACAGCTATTGCAACACAATCTCAATGTTCTTCTATAAATTTCAATGCAACAAAGAACCTCTGGGCTTCCTCAAAGATTCTGCAATACCGAGGAACGTTTCGGCAAGCTTCACCTGGTAAAAGCTTCTCAGCACAAATTCAATTCAGTGTCGTGAAGCAACTTACTGTGTCCAAAGCTTCAGAATATGACGACTCGACTTGCGGCTTTGCTGTTGCGTTTGCATTGCGCGGGGCATTTCTCTGGATTTCTAGCGCGACCTGAGCCATTCGCCGCAACACCGTGCTTGATGCCTGAGGTCCGAAGGACACCGAATGGAACGACAGTGGTTGCCTATCCGAATTGGTCAATTCCCATAGATAATTAATGGTGATTGCATAAACATACCCTTGAGCAACAGCTGCGCGACACAAATCTCTGACGATTTCATCTGGCACAGAGCATTCGCCATCAGATAAGAAAATCACCACAGGGCTCCTTTAGGCCAATGAGTAATGACATGAGGTAGGTATGCACTTGCGCACCTCTCCGTATGCCAGTTTCTGGTCATGACCTCTTGAGCTGTTCGTAACGCCAGAGTGTAGTTTGTGCCACCGTTAGCGCCGTAACGAAGCACTTCATTCAATAACTGATCCGGAGAGCGATTGAAATCATTGATGACGCTCTGAACAACTTCATGGTCGAAGAGAATAACACTATAGGCGTCCCTGCGGTTAGAAGCAGCTCGTGTGCCAGGTGCATTGATTGCGGCATGGCGAGAAGTCCAGAATCCATGCAAAGCAGAGAACACAGCTCCGAGGCGGTTGTTGGAATAACGGCTAATCAAAGTAGTGACTGGGGTATTGCCTAGAGGTCGACGATCGGAATCGCTCATCGAACCTGACCTATCGATGACAAAAATACTTTGTATCGAAGGAAGTATTAGGGGAAGTATGATGGAGTATACATGAATATAGCTTACACATGGAATGCTTGTTGTAGGACGACGGGATTCTTGCACGCGAATACATGTCCATCATTGGAAAGATAGCCCATGCCGACGCCTTGGTTCGTTGTTTGAGGAGGATGAAAGAGAGGTAAAATACAATAAGAAGGCTGAGGAGGGTTGGTGGCTGTTCCAGCATGCTCTGGACCTGTGTTTCATACCAGTGGCAGTTAAGCACGAGTGCGAATGGTAAACAAAGAAAAAAAAAATTCTGACCAGAACACATAGCATCACTACATGATATGAATTAGTCGTGAATTTACTAATCGTTCTTGAGGAAGCGACGCACCATTTTGCAAAGTTTGCTTGATCGTCCTTAGAATATGGGTCTAAATCAGGTTATAATCAGAATGACACGGCTTAAACTCTGCTCCAGCGCAGACATACCTTTGAAGCCTACGTCATGGAAGATAAGCTAAAAGACTGAACAATAGATAGTTATCAAGCACCTACCTGAACGCCTCCACCATAGCGAATGCGAAACGTAGTCTTTAGCACGATCTGGGTTCGGTGCTAGACGGCGAGAAATATGCTCAGTTCCGGCCTCATTACAAGGAACACCGTCAGCCGCGCGACAATAGTCCACATGAGTGTGTCTTAGCCCAATCTCCTTGCAAACCAAATTGCAGAGCATCGGAGCACCATCGTCTTCCGACGCAAATTTGTGGCCTTGAAATTCCATTACGGTGCCCTCAGGGCCGTCAACTACCCATCGTGTCTTCGACATTGATCCGTGACTTGTTTCATGCTCCTGTTGTGCGTGTCCTATAATAAGAGCAGTTATACGATAAAGTAGTGAAGGCAATCACTAAAGGCTGTCTACCTCGAGGTAAAGTACAGAAGTATCCACAATTTTCACACCTGTTTCCGAGGTGAGAAATAGCCTGAAATTTCACTCGGCTCAGCTCACCGTGTCTCGCAGAAGTGAATTCGGGTTGGATCCGTGGTATGCGTATGAACTCCTGGATGTTGGCGTCTCCCAGCTGGGATCGGTATGACACATTTAAGGCGTTTGTTTACTGGAGAGAACTAAGAAAGAACTCGGATTTGAGCTAAGCTGATCAAAGCATACCTTGCGAGTACTTGATGGAGATATAATAAGCAATTTGAAATTCAAATGAGAAATGATGCTTTCACCTTAGTGTACTGGAATGTCTGATGTTGGCCCGTGAAAGTGGCTTCAATGGAGTGCGGCGCCGTTTCGATTTCACAAATTCCCGGACTAGCGCACAGGGCCGTACATGAATGTGCTTGCCTTAAAAAACATGTTAATTTTAGCCTCCCCACTTTCCCTAGACTGGCAATGGCAAAACAGCATCAACGTACCCACAGAGATGAATCGCTCCGGCATCAAGCCCATGTAAATGATCTACATTGGAGCACAGACGCTGGCAAAGCTCGCAAGCAATAGGGCACATTCTAGTGCTACATATGTGTCTTTCATGGTCTTCGTGGCTACAATCATAATGAAGCAGTTGAGTCAACGAGTAAGTTTTGTTTGAAAAATGTGTTGCCTTGGGATAGCACACAAGCCCGGGCACGAGAAGACTGCCCCGTTCACCTTTATACCTTTCAAGTCGCAAGGCTATTCAAGATGGCATCAGCTTCGAAAAGAGAAAAGATTGCAAGTGTTATATGTACCATGCCACACTCATGAACAGGTGCGGAGCACTTGTGCTCCCCTTCGTGTCCAACAACCTGCAAAATTCTCAGGATCATGAGCCATTAAACCATCTGAATCACTCTTTACCTGTGTACAGTCCCTGAGACACTTCTTCTTGTCGCTCAAGCTACAAGGACGGCCACACAAATGTGTATCTACTGCGCAGCTGAAGGACCAGTCAGCACCTTTTAAAAAGAGAGACTCAAACCATCTTACATATGTTGTCCAGGGTGGCCGGCGCTGAAATGTGGTTTAACATTGCAGGCGAGAAACATAGAAAAAATACGAACCGGTAACCACAAAGCCTTTCCTCTTCTGGATGCTCATTATCGTAATCACAAGCCTTTTCGCATTGATGAGAGGTATGACAATCGTGAGGTTCATCTGAAGAATGCCTGCGGGTTCGTAAACACGAGAGATGGCATGAATCGCACTGAGCCAAGCAAAGTTCAGTGTTTGCCTTCAAATCAACTGCTGTATTTTCGAAGGCTCTTCGAAGTGTTTCGATGTTGGCATGATCTGATTTGAAGCGAGACAAATTGGATGCGATCCACTCTTGAACACGACTGACCCGCATCTCGACTAAGTCTTTGAGGTAAAGGGAAAGCCCCTTGGCCCATTCTTTTTCTGGAATGACATTCCTTGCGCCAAAGCTGTGCCAAGAGCGAACAAGCCTGTTCAACATCATGACCTGCTCAGCGTCTTTCAGGCCAGCCGCAGTCAAGAAAAAGTGAGAAGCAGTATCCGTTCCAGCTATGGGCTCGTCGGTGTCAAAATTCTATATCGATAGCAAAGTTTACACAGAAAGTTAGCAGGAGTACAAAAAAAAGACAGACCTTGAGGATCTCATTATTAGGATCGATTTCCGTGAACCCGAAGGCTAGTGCATTGGGTAGTAGGTCTAGCAGCCGTTGTGCACGATGAGCAACAAGAGTTTCTTATGAAATCAATTAAGTATACAGCACTCTATAGATATCAAAGTGCTGTGACTTACGTGACAGAGCACCCCAGTCATTGACCTAACAGTTTCATAGTCAATCGTTGCAATATAAACYTTCGTGACTTGGAARGTAGTCACCTTCAGTTTGGCCATTAGAGTCTTGAGTGTCAACAAGAACTCCCCGGCGGCAGGATGAGTAAGTTGCTGCTGATCAAGGCGCTTCTTGAGAGCAGGGAAGAGCGTATAAAACTGCTTGGATTCGATAACAGGCCATGGTATGATATTCAGACGACCAGCATGAAGCCGAGAGATGAAGTTTGCGTCTTGTTCATCTTGTACGATTCTCTACCAAATTAACGGCGCTTAGTGTCAACTGAACCAGCTACCGAAATCCCATTACCTGAAACTTGAGGGAAAACCTATGAACAATTCAGAATCATTTCAAAAGTCGTACAGTCTGCTGCTTACTCTTTTACAATCTCTGCCTTATCGGAGTCAACTACATCCTGATGTGGTCATGAGTGGGATCAATTCATCGTCAGTTTGGTAAATCAATCGAACCTTGATGATAATTACGAGGGTGGATCGGAATAGAGAAGGATTCGCAGCTGGGTCCAAAACAGTTGACGACGATTGGAAGGACTGGAATAAACCTGTGATATCTCGGGAAAGTGCAAAGTTGTTTCGGAAGAGAACCTTATTTTTAAGAGGTATTTAGTATAGAACGAAAGGCATCATATGCCTGAGTCTCTTACTAGATTTGACAATGCAGTGTTAAACAAAACCAACAACGTGTCCTCTTGCGCAGAGCGCTCAATGCTGTGGACACCTAAAGGGAAGTTCAGCTTTTTAAGGTATAAACCTCAAGCCAAAAATAATCACCTTCAAAGTCCAATGCTACAATCAGTGAATCTTCTGTTGGCGTAGCAGAAAGCCACACTCCCTCTAAATGTACAAGATCAGTTCCCTCTCTCAGGTATTCAAGAGCAAATGAGACACATACCTGTAGTACGCATGGCACTTCCGGCAAAAGATGAATCAACCATATGGTTGAGGGCGTAACTCTTCCCGACGGATTGCTCGCCTGTAATACGGAGAGCAAGTCAGTTCATCTGGCATTAAAACAAAACCTTTTGCCTACCCATGGATGAGACTACTCTCACAGGCTATGCCACAAAGACAAAACCATCAGCTGGTACAAGAACATACTAGGGCAAGACTAAGACATTACCTTATGAGCCATATAAGTCTGGAAGATCGACTCATACCACCCTAGTGACAAGCTGTCAACAATGCGACCCACCTCTGCACCCAGCAGCGACCTCTCTAGTTCTGCAGATGTCACCCCATCTTTTAACGGGATGAACCTATTCTCTCGGGTAATCGCAATGTGTATGGGTATCAGGCAAAGGAGATTGACAAGCCATTCTCCAATACAAAATTGAGAGACATTCCAACTTTGGTCAGCTGCAAAAGAATCTGCGATGATGGCGAGAGACTGTGCATTGATAGCAATGCTTTTCAATTCGTTGCCAGTAGGCTTCCTCTTTGATTGCTCGAAGATTTCAATCATGCGCGCAAAGTAGCTAGCGAACCTGAAGTAATCATTTTGCGTTCCAAAGGTGAGGGATTTCTGCAGTCTTGTGCAGGAGGAAAGGGGCATTTGTCGAGGAACAGCTGCTATGACTGGAAATCGAGACCACACATCAGCATGACAGTCAATGAGACAATTATTCAAAGTCCCCCTAGTGTCACCGGATGACGACAGAGCACGCTTCCCTTTCTCCTTGAATTGGAATTGCGTGACTTTCTTTGTGATATCTAGAACGACAGAGTGGCATAACAGAGAGTCGAGGCCGAGGCTTATGAGGTGGACATTGTTTCGATTCACAAATGACGTTGGATATAAGGTGCCGCTCATGTATTGAGGAAGGTCGATATGTACCCCTTCGTTGGAACCAAAGGTGCTCCAATGATAGGCATAGATAGAAAGCCCTGTATCTGCGGGATAAAGAAGAAGTAGACATGCACCATCTGGTGTGGAAAAAGCTGCCACAGGTATTTGCGCCAAAGTTACAACAGCAGGTCTGTTTATGCATTTAACTTGATCAAAACAGGAGCCATAGTTACACCTCTTGCAACTTACCTGAACTGCTGCGTCACAAGTGAGAAGATACGTGCCTGGGCACTGTTGTCAATCAGGAGAATTTCCTCTCCGCCAGATACAAACGAAGCATGATAAATGGATGTATCGGCAGCAGTGCTATACCAAGGCATAAGATTGACAGCACTTCCCCATGCTTGCATTGTCTTGAAACTTTCATCAAAAACAAAGACGTGAAGCTGGAGCTAGAAGCAACAGAGATGTTTTTCTTCTCTCCAAGCCTTTTCACTATTTAGAGTCATACCTTCGAGGAAGCGCAAAGCAAAAGCGTCCTTCTAGTTTCATCATATGCTATGAGGAAATTCTTCCCGATTTTCTCTTGATTGATTTCACGCCGGGTGCGGTGACTTGAAACTATATCATCCAGAGAGGCGAGTAAGTCCAAATAGATGGCAGCATTTCCTTGACCATCGTCAACAACAAGAAGACAACGAGCATCTTCAAGTAATTGAGCATACCTGTTTCAAACTCGTGAGAAAACAACAATCAAACAGAATAGATTTTCGACACTGCTCACACTATTTTGGAACTGATGGGTAGGGAGAATGTGGATGAAAATCTTGCATTCACTTCGGGTGTTGGGACAAAGGTAGAATCCATTTGGAGCCTCTGTTTATGACTTGCCGTTAGTTTAAGTTGATGAACAGTGTACCGGATCATCGGTGGGATTTGTGACTGGGCATAGCCAGAAAGTCTGAATGGTACTGCTCCTATGGATGCAGTCAGAGATGTCAGAGATGTAAAAAGAATATTACATAT